>JAODPA010039928.1:0-12052 GCA_025585075.1 Nepenthes mirabilis | reverse complement strand
CAAGTTTGTTTTATCACAGAAAAACTTATTTTGAATCATATTTGAGCACAATAAATTAATAAAATACTAAAATTTAACTTGATCAAAACAATAGATTTGTCACAAAAGTTAGACAATATTATCTTATAGATCAAAATTGTCTTTGGCAATTGATGCATCCTCGGATTCGGATTTTGAACAGATTCAGCTGATCTGTTTGTCTTGATTCCGGCTCCGTTCGTTGAGTTTGGATCCTGCACACCACTAAAACGAACAGGATGTCAGTGTGTCGGTGAAAAGTTGTCCCATCAAAAATACTCTGACGCTCAAGTCAGTAAACAGCATTCGAAATCTGAGAATGTTACTGAACTGAGAATTGAAAGAGAGAGAGTGTGTGTAAGAGTGTGTGGATCTCTAGATGAAAGAGAGGCAATGCCGTCTTCTTGAATTTGGATAGTGGAGAGGTAGTAAATGACTGTCAGAAGCACGTTTGTATGCCTTGGATTTTTTGAGTGTCAGCAGTCAGCAGAAAGTAGAGAATTGAAGGTCTCTGTTGTCGTTATGGGCGTTGTGTGAGTAAAAGCTTGCGTGCCTTGAATGAGAATTCTAAGACTTATTTTTGGTTGACATAGTAATCTCTCTTCTCTGGAAGGAGTGATCCCCTGCGTGATTCTTGGTCGGCCTACCTTTCAGAGCTGATGCCACTTGCCAAATGGACCAAGATAGTTTCCTTCCACGGTGGTCAGCGGCTTTCCAAATTGTCCACCTTCCTTCTGTATATTTTACCGTTAGAGTGCCCCAATTGGTAGGAGATTGGAAAAATCTGGCGCATTCCTTACGAGAAGAGCGCCGATTTTGTCAATGTCCATTTTGGGAGTCAGTTGGGATCGTGGAAGATGTTGGGAGAGCCATTGCCAGCCGTCTGATGGATCGTGGGCTCAAGTGGGCCAGGCCGATAAAAAGCCTTTTATTTTCAGTTTGTTGTTACAGTGATTTCGGTCGACGCTTAAGTTGACCATTTGCACCCGAGTTAGCCGCCTGTTAGAGTCTAGACGGTCAATGCTGGCGTTGACCGTCTTGGGCCTTTCAGGCTTTAGACCTTCGCGTCTTGTTAGGCCATTTTTAAGTTGATCGTCCGGTAGACTGTTTTGGGCCTCCGTTGACCATAGGCCAGCTCATATTTCGGTGTACCCATCACTAGCCTCTCATATCGGTGGCGAGAATTTTGTGCTCCAATATGTTCATGATGGGATGCCCCTTACTACCCTTCATCGTTTGAGGATCCCGGAAGACTCTATGAAAGGCAGAGAGGAAAGTTTAACCGGGACTGTTGACCGTTTTGACCAATTTCGGAGAAAAATATTGATCAGAACTGTTGACCGTCTTTGGCCAGTTTAGGAGAAGAATATTGACCAGAACTGTTGACCGTCTTTGGTCAGTTCCAGAGAAGAATATTAATCGGAACTGTTGACCTTCTTTGGCCAATTTCAGAGAAGAATATTGACCAGAACTATTCACCGTCTTTGGTCAGTTCCGGAGAAGAATATTGACTGAAACTGTTGATCGTCTTTGGCCAGTTTCAGAAAAGAATATTGACCAAAATTGTGGACCGTCCTTGGTCAATTTCGGAAGACTTTCTGCCAGCCTTGATTGACGCGTGGCCATCAGCCTGTTTGCAGGCTAGAAGAAGACACACGTCTTCTTTTGATTGGGCGGATATCCTGGCCATTAGTGCGTTAGAGATCTGCCTTTTGAAGAGCCAAGTAAGAAGGCGACACGTGGCAGAACTGATGGCGTCCTTAATGAGGGATTTTAAAGCTTTCTTGCCGTTTAAGTTTCCCTCTATATTTTGAAAGCCTTTTACGCCTCCTAGCCTTCGTCTTCTTCGTCTCCAACTTTCTCTCTTAGAAACCCTAGTCCCTTCTGCAAACCATGGCATCCGTCGCTGACATCGCCTCTGCCCTCAGAGAGGGGGACATTAAAGCTTTGTGCGTAGAGTTTCACGTTCCAAAGGAGATCTCTTGGAAGGTCGCTGGAAAGGATGATAGAGCCTTTGCTCCACCTGCGGGGCATATCACAGTTTATAAGGCCCACCTGAGGAGCGGTGCCCGTCTTCCGTTGTCGGACGAGTTGCTGTCCGTTTTGCGAGCCCTACGAGTCCCAAGAGCCCAACTCCACTCCAATTCCGTCGGGTATCTCTGCACCCTATGTATTTTTCTTTGAAAACATTCTAAGAAGCTAAGAATGTCGATAGTGAAGGGCCTCTTCAAGATAAACCAGGGCGACGAATGGATATCACCCGTCCCCCGTTCTGGCCTAAAGATAAATACGGCCATCTACGACTCGCTCAAGAATTGAAAGAATCGGCTATTCTTCGTGAGCATGGGGGCAACCTGGCCCCTTGTGAAAGATTGGGGCTAGGTTCCGGAGGTGTATACGGGGACTCTGTATGTGGCGGAAATGGCGTCCCTGGAGTGGTTAACTAAGTTGGTCAAGGAACACGTTGTGAACTTTATGAGGGACTTCCTGATTTCTAGGGCGGAAACCAGGAAGATGAACTGGGGACCGCCTTCCCCGGTTCAAAAGCCGATGCCGCCAGCAAGGATAATACGGTCGGAGGACTCCAAAGGCCTGATCATCCGCATGCGGCATACTAATGAAGGGTTTATTGGCCCTTTGCCAGAGAAGGTATTGGAGACGCCTTCATCGTCGTCGTCCCGCATCGATTATATTACTGTCGGATTCTACAGCGGCCCTGGTAGTACTACAGGCCTGGAAGAGACCCACGAGAACCGGCCGGTGGACTCTGGAGAGGAAGTCATCCTGGCGCAACCCGCGCCGCAAGCGGTTCCTTGTGTAGCGTTGACCGAATCCTTTACGGAGCCTGCTTGCGAGCTAGTTGTGGAGGCGCGGGAGCCATCCGCTAGCTTTCTAGTCACGCGGACTCCTGCTGTGGAGCCAATGGTGGAGCGTAATCCTCCAGCAGCTGCTGCGGAGGCCACAGCTGAGGAGCCCGCAATTGCCATGGACGACACTGAGGAGCTACTGGAGAGCATTTTGGAGGAAGCCGCTACCAGCTCGGCTCGAGAGGACGCTCCTGGTCCACCGTCGCCTGGGCCAGGTTTAGAGGCTAGGCTCGAGAGGCCCGTGAGGAGATTGTGGGAGGTATGATTCTTGGCGATGGCTTCCTTGTATTTTTTTCTTTCCCGAATTTCTAACTTGTTCTTTGTTTGCCTCCTGTGCAGTTGAGAAAGCTAGCTTCTGCCGTTATCAAAGTGGTGGAGCAACGAGATCAGGTGATTGCCGATAGGGAGGCGGAGATCGCCTGGCTGCTTCGAGGAGCGAGCACCGCGAGGAGACTGCAGACCTCGAGGCTATCTTGGCGGGAGTAGAGACGGAGAACGCCAACTTGAAGGCTGAGGTTGCTCACTTAAAAGAGGAGGATGAACGAGGCAAAGCGGGCCTCAAAGGGCTTGCCAAGCGAGTAGCAATCTTAGAGAACGATCTGAGTCTCCGTATCCGTCCCCACGAGGTCGAGGGCATGATGCACGCGTGGCTATTGGAGGGGATCAACGTCGGTCAGCGTGTTGCTCGGTTGATTGATCCTGACTTCCCAATTGAGTTCATCAATCTGTCCAATAGAGCGGCGTAACATAAAGATGACCTCGTGGGGGAGCCCCATGATATTCAGGGGCCTCCGCCGCCCTCGTAGCCCCCTATGCTGTACATTTTTGTGACCTCCCATGTATTCATGTACGTATAATGTGATTTGTAATACATTCAAAGCAATAAAATGGAAATTCTTTCAATTCTGTATCCATTAGCTTTTATTGTTCTTGTGTTTACATACTTTGTTGCATTGGGCGGCCAACTTGGTTGGCCGACTGCCGTTGTTGGGCTGCCTAAGAAACGAGGTCCTTAGGCTTGGCAGGCGGTTGTATTAACCAACCTGGTGGCGTTGTCCAAGTGATGACTTGGACGGTCAACGTTGGAGAAGGATGCTTCTCCCTTCGACCGTCACTGACTGATCACGCTATCTCTTCGTAAAGGAGGTCGTTGTGTGTACTGCGTAAGCCCCCTAAGATTTTGACCGCTATCGGGCCACTTGGACGACCAAGGTTTATTACGATTGCTAATGGGCCGCCTGGATGACCAGGGTTTAGATACGACCGCTAATGGGCCGCTCGAATGATCAAGGTTCATATTAAAGCGCTTGTGGGCCACCTGGATGACCAGGGTTTATAATAGACCGCTTATGGGACACCTGAATGATCAGGGTTTAAATACGACCGCTAATGGGCCACTCGGATGACCGAGGTTCAAGTTCGACCGCTTATGGGCCACTTGGATGATTAGGGTTTAACGAGAGGGTGAAGATCCTCTCGACTTAGAGGCAGTCTAGGTCGGGTAATCTGCAAAAAGAAAACAATGCACATGCACAAAGGAAGGATGCTAAGTAAACATTTATTTTTCGCAAATTCAAAACAAGCAAACGAGTGCAAACAATAATACAAATGCGTACCTGCGTCTACTACTGGAAGTATCGTCTGAGGTGGATGGTGTTCCACGTTCGCGGAACCAGTTTTCTGTCCTGGCTCCGGAGTTTGTAGGCTCTGTTTCGCAGGACGGTGTAGACGAGGAAAGGCCCTTCCCAATTAGGGGAGAGCTTATTGCGGTCGTCCAGCTTGCCTGTAGCCTCGATGCCTCGTAGGACCAGGTCTCCTACATCGAATCGTCATGCCTTAACTTTTTTGTTGTAGTATCGGGCGATCCAATGTTGGTAGGCCGTTGTCCGTACTCTGGCAGCGTCGCGGGCTTCCTCTAACAAGTCTAAGTACTCCCTAATTTTTTGGGAGTTAGCTAGTGGGTCGAAGGACTCCACCCTAAGACTTGAAAGCCCGATTTTGATCGGGATTATCGCCTCAATCCCGTAACAGAGGTTGAAAGGTGTCTCGCTTGTTGGTTCCTTCGGGGTTGTTCGATAAGACTAAAGAACGGAAGGGAGCTCGTCCGCCTAGGAGCCCCCTGCGTCTTCCATCTTAGTTTTTAACCTGTGGAGCAGCGTTCGATTTGTCACCTCCACCTGTCCATTCGCTTGGGGGTATGCCATCGAAGTGTAGACCAGTTTGATGTAAAGGCTGGTGCAATATTTGGTGAAGCGTTTTCCCGAGAATTAAGTCCCGTTGTTGGTCACAATGACCTCGGGGACGCTGAATCTACACACGATGCTCTGGCGGAGGAACTCCAGGGCGTTATGCTCTGTAATCTTAGCCAGTGGAAGGCTTCGACCCACTTGGTAAAGTAGTCGATGTCCACGATGATGAATTTTCTTTACCCCGTGGCAATGGAAAACGGGCCGAAAAGATCAAGCCCGCATTACACGAAGGGCTAAGGGGCCTGAAGGGCCTTCAGATCTGCGAAGGGCTGGCGGTGAAGGTTACTATGAAGCTGGCAGCTTTCACATTTTTTCACAAACTTTAATGCGTCTTTTTTCATCTAGGGCCAGTAATAGCCCTGACGCCTGACCTTGAAGGCCAGGTTTTTTCCTTCAATGTGCGACCCACAGATCCCGAGGTGGACCTTGCTTAAAGTGTAGTAAGCCTCTTCGGGAGTTAGACAGTGGAGGTACGGAGTCGAGTAACCACGGCGGTATAGCCGTCCGTCAACCACAGCATACCAACCGGTTGTCTTCCTGACCCGTTTGGCCTTCTCCACATCCTCTGGTAATGATCTGTCTGCCAGATAGTTTAGGAAAGGCGTCATCCAGTTTTTCGCTTTAGAAATCTGTATTGCCTCTCCCTTCTCAATCCTGGGAGCGTCTAGGATCTCCCGCATGTCCCTCATATACTGTTCTGGGTTTTCAGTTGTAGCGGCTTTGGCCAGCTGGTCCGCCTTCTAGTTTTCAGTTCGGGGAATGTGAACCAGAGTCAATTTGTCAAAACCATGGGCGGTCTCCCTTGCCTTTGCCAAGTATTTGGCCAAGAGAGGGTTGTTCGCCTCAAAGCCTTTGTTAACCTGGTTAACGATTAGTTCGAAGTCGTTGTAAACTGCCAGTCTCTTGGCAGACATTCCATGGCTAACCGTAATCCGGCTAACAGGGCCTCAAACTCGGCGACATTATTGGTTGTCGAGAAATTGAGCCTGAGTGAGTATTTCACCTCAAACCCATCGGGAGTCGTAAGGACCACTCCAGCGCCATTGCCTGTGTCCGTAGACGATCCGTCCATGTGAAGTATCCATTCCGAAACTTCGACAAGTAATTCTGCGCTTTCTTTGGGCTGTTCCTCGAGGACTGGGGTTGTAGTCTCGACAATGAAATCAGTTAGCGCCTGTACCTTTACAGCAGGCCTGGGTTGGAATTCGATGTCGAACTCGCCCAACTCGGTAGCCCATTTTACCAACCGTCTAGAAATGTCAGGTTTTTGGAGTATGTTTTTCAGCGGTTGGTCCGTGAGGACCACTATCCGATGGGCCTGAAAATAGGTCCTTAACTTCCGCGCTGAGAGCATTAGCGCTAAGGCCAATTTTTCTGCGCGTGAGTAACGGGTCTCTAGACCGGTCAACGTTTTACTCACGTAGTAGACCGGTCGCTGAGTGTTAGAGTCCTGGCACATGAGGACAGAACTGGGGGACGCCTCCGACACTGCCAATTAAAGATATAATTTCTCTCCGCCCTTGGGTGATACCAGCAACAGCAGGCTGGCCAAATACCGTTTTAGTTCATCGAAAGCGGTTTGGCATTCCACCATCCATTGAAACCCGTTAGATTTTGTTCCTCTAAGGGCTTTGAAGAAGGGCTGGTACTTGTCACTGGATTTCGCAAGGAAGCGGGACAGTGCTGCCAGCCGTCCAGTCAGTCACTGGACGTCTTTTACGTTCCGTGGAGGAGCCATGTCGGCGAGCGCCTTGATTTTCTCTTGGTTCGCCTCGATCCCCCGTTGGGAGACGATGAAACCCAGGAATTTGTCGGAGGCTATTCCGAAGATACACTTAACTGGATTCAGCTTCATGTGATGCTTGCGGAGCACCTCGAATGACTTTTCCAGCTCGCGGATGTGGTCGCCAGTGACCTTACTCTCGACGAGCATGTCGTCGACGTAGACCTCCATGTTGCGACCAATTTATTTTTCAAATATTTTGTTGACTAGCCGTTAGTAGGTTGCTCCAGTGTTTTTAAGTCCGAAAGGCATTACTTTATAACAGTAAGTCCCTGATCGGTCATGAATGGGATGTGTTCTTTGTCCTCCGGATTCATTCGGATCTAGTTGTAATCCGAGTAGGCGTCCATGAAACTAGCAGCTTTTGTCCAGCTGTTGAGTCAACCAGCAGGTCGATCTTGGGTAAGGGAAAGCTGTCCTTCGGACATGTTTTGTTAACGTCGATAAAATCGATGCACATTCGCCATTTTCCGTTACTTTTCTTTACCAAGACGACATTGGAGAGCCAGTCTGAGTAATAGACTTCTCTAATGAAGCCTTCGCAGTAACGCAACCAGTTCATCGCGCAGTGGTTCGGTGAGTGAGCCGCCGATTTGTACACACTTCTCCGGTCCTCCGGGTCCAGTGGGATTAGATCTGTGACTTCACCGGACTGCGCTTGCTGAAGGGTTATCTCGTCCCGATGGTCGAGTTCTCCAACTGTTCTAGTGCTGCTGCTTGGGGCAATCTGTGACATGTAACAGGTTCGTCCAGTAATTTGGTCACCCAATACCTCCCTGACACCGTAGGGTGTTGGAAACTTCATTTTGAGATAATGAATCGAGGTAACCATTCCGAACGCTGTCAAGTATGGTCTGCCCGGTATGACGTTCTATACAGATGGTAGGTTAACCACCAGGAAGGTGAGTGTTCGATTTGCTATTTTCTGATACGTACCTAAGGTGACCTCCAATTAGATAGTCGCTTGAACGGGTACAGGTTCGTTGTCGATGCCGTATAATGGACCTTCGGTAGGTTTTAGTTGATTCTTTTTTAAGCCTAGTTTGAAGAACGTATCCTAGTAAAGCAAATATCTAGAACTTCCATTATCAATGAACACTCGCTTCAATTGGTAGTCAACACTACCGTTCGAAACAAGTGCGGATATAAAGAGGGGATTAATATGGGGGGACATTACATGAGCTACGTCATCATCATTGAAGCTGATAGTGTTTCCCGCCGTGCGCTGCTTCTTCCTCTCAGTCTACTGTCCCTCACTGCTAGATGGGTTTTAGTAGGTCGGGTAGTGACCATATTAACCACCCCTACTGCAACCCTATTTCGGTGAGGAGACTGCTCCTACCCCTCTCCGCCAGCTGCTCCAGAGCTCTGTCTAGAATCCCTGACGAACTTGGTGAGGTGCCCTCTGCTAATCAGCTTCTCAATCTCCCTTTGCAGTGTCTTGTAGTCCTCTGTTGTATGCCGAGCAGAGCGGTGGAAGTCGTGGTATTTCGACTGGTTCCCAGAGTCTTTTTTTAGTGGTTTTGGCCACTTTAAGAACTTCTCTCCACGGATCTGTATAAGAACGTTAGAGCGTCTGTCGTCAGAGGCGTGAAGCTAGTGGGCCCGTAGTCTCTGCGTTCCAGGGGCCTAATCTTGCGTTGCTTCTGGCGGGAGTGATCACTACCGCCGTACTTCCTTTTTCCCTCTCCAAGGAACGATCGAGACTGATCCGCTCGCTCTGGGCGTTTTGCCTCGTTGGCCTCTTCCGCCGTAGCGTATGTTCGCGTAATGAACTCTGCTTCCTGGAAGGTTTAGAAATTCTTATGGGCCAGGTGCTTGAAGAAGTCCCCGTAGGTCAACACGGAGATGAAACTGCCCAATTTCATCTCCTCCGTGATCCAGGGAATCCGCCTGGGCTCCGTCACAGAACGATCTAGGAATTGTCGTGGGTTCTCTCCTAGTTTCTGCTTAATGTGGGAGAGATGCCACGGCTGCTTCTCTTCCCACCAGCTCGAGGCGTACTGGTTAGGAAAAGATCCATGAGTTCATGGAAGCTACTAATGGTGCATGAAGAGAGGTGATGGAACCAGATTCGGGCGTCTCCCTTCAGTGTGAGCGGGAAGCAGTGGCACATCGCTGAGTCTTCCAACCCTTGTAGATTTAGATGGGTGCGAAAGTGATCCATGTAGTCAACCGGATCACTGCTCCCATCGTATGAGTCAAGGGAATGCATCTTGAACTTGGTGGGCAGTGGATGGTTCAGGATCTCCGCTGTGAAAGGAGATCGGTCCAAGTCGATGGCGCGCTCTTCATCTCAGAACACACGGTTCCAGATTTTGTCCACTCGTGGATCTGCGCGAGTGGCGTTTGCTGATCTTTTGGAGTTGAGGTAAGCCCTCAGCTCCGTCTTGTCTCTGGAGGGTTCAACAGCCGGCTGGCTACTACCTCCAACAGATCTGGCAGTCCTGGATGCTCGCTCTTGAACTGTGTTTCTGTCTTCGACCCGAGAGTATCAAGGATTTTTTCTTTTTGGACTTTCTCGCGGAGTTGTACTCCCGGAGCGTTTATCAGGCCTGTTCTGGCCAGGTACGCGGGAGGAGGCTGGGACTGGATTGTTTCGGGATCTCTCGGGCCTTTTGACCGGCTTCTTTTTCCTCTGACCACCTTTTTTGGTGGTCGGTACAGGGACGACTGCTAGAGTAGCTGCCTGCAGTAGCTGCTCGTACTGAGAGCAGAGCATTTGGAGAAGACGCGTGTTGGCCTACATCTGCTCCATCAGCTGTTGAAAATAGGGCGCTGGAATTTCGCCCGTAGCCCCGTTGACCGTGGCACCAGCAGCTAGTCCTGGTCGGGGTTGGTGATGTCTCTAGTAGGATCGCTAGCTTGGACTCTCGTGTTCACCATTGCGAATGCAAAATCAGACGGTGAAAAAGAGAGCGTTGTGTAGATTTGTGGTTGGCTTTTATAAACGCTTCCCACAGACGGTGCCAATGATGCATCCTCGGATCTAAACTTCGAACAGATTCGGGTTGATCCGCTTGTCCTAGTTTCGGCTTAGTTCGCTGAGTTTGGATCCTGCACACAACTAAAAAGAATAGGAGGTCAGTGTGTTGACGAGAAATTGTCTCACCGAAAACACTCCGACGCTTAAGTCAGTAAACAACCTTCGAAATCTGAGAAGATTATTGGAATTGAGAATTGAAAAAGAGAGAGAGTACAAGAGTGTGTGGATATCCAGATGAAAGAGAGGTAATGCCATCTTCTTAAATCTGGATGGTGGGAAGGCAGTAAACAACCGTTAGAAGCACGTTTGTATGCCTTTGATTTTTTGAGTGTCAGCAGTCAGCAGAAAGTAGAGAATTGAAAGTCTCTGTTGTCATTATGGGCGTTGTGTGAGTAAAAGTTAGAAACAACCTTTTAGGCTTTGGGCCTTCGCGTCCTGTTGAGCCGTTTTTAAATTGACCGTCCGGTAGGCCGTTTTGGGCCTCTGTTGACCATGGGCAGGCCCATATTCCGGCGTACCCATCAGCAATAACAATTACCATCATTCTGAAAATCTTTTCAATAGTCTTATATAATCTAAATTTCCTTTTTAAGAATTACCATGGCATGTTTTCTTCCACACAATAAATCCGACTCATCATCTTTTAATATCCTCTAATTCAAACTTATTTAGTGGACTCTTAGCAAGTGTATAATAAGGATGTCGAAGGTTTTTGTTTGAATTATTTTATGCCCATGTTAAACAATAATATTTTATATTTTTCTTCATCACAACTAGGTTAGGCGTATGCAAAACATGAATATTCAAGAAATCATGAGCAAGACATCAGGTATTGATACATCTTAGAACCATACTTCGAACAGGTTTGGGTTACGTCGATCTTTAAATTTGATTTCATCCATCGAGTCTGGATCCTATATACCACTAAGACAAACAAAAGGTCAGATGCCGACCAAATTTCATCCCACCGAAAATACTCAAACGCTCAAGTCAGTAAATAGCCTCTCAAGAATCGAGAAGGTAGAAGAAAGGATGTAACGAAAGTGAGAAGTAGAGAGCGTTTGTGGGGATAATTTGGCTCTTGCTGGGAGAGGTTATGCTGCTCGTGAAGAGTATTGATTCTTGACTTTTGATTTTCGGGAATTGGGGTGACAAGGAAGTTCCAAGAGTGTGGGCGTCCTAAAAGCGTGAGAGCTTGAGAAGACGTCGATCGAACTCTCATGGATTCCTCTAGAAAGAGGGATATGAATGTCAGAGCAACTCGTATAAGTATGAGAGTATTTGTTCTCTTTCAAAAGGTCTGTCTGGAGCGTTGGCTCAACGGCCTTCTTATAGTCGAGACGTTGAGAATCCTTCATTAGGAAGGAGTGCGGAATTTCAGTGCTTTGCTGGAATAGTTTCCATTCGTGGCGTTGGCATTAATGGCGGTAATGGTTCCTTGGGAGGTTCTCCTTTCTTTAGTGTTTTGCAACGACTAGGGTTTTACAGTAGACAATGGAGAGAATCTGGCATTTTTCTCATGAGGTGAGCGCCGAATTTGTTGGTAACCGTTACTTTAGGGGTTACCTTCTAGGGGAGCGCAAAATCAGGGAAGAAAGCTGCTGCAGGTCAAATTGGACCTAACCCATGTAAAGCTTATTCGAGGGGAGGCCTATTAAAGTGCTGCTGGTCAACAGAAACGTTGATCGTCCCTGGTGTCAGTCGTCGTTCTTATGTGGGTTTCATTGGCCTTTCGTCCGGTCAACGGTTCGTGTTGACCATCCAGGTCAATGCGTGGGCCTTCGTGAATTTGGGCCGTTCCTCCTTCCTGGATCAGTCCACTATGAAAATACCCATTAGGTATAGAAACCCAAAATTAAGCGAAATAAATATTATAATTTTAGCCAATTTTTATATAATCATGAGACGATAAATCATCAAAACATAAATTAATATTTTCTTTTCCTCAAAATTTACTCAAAACACATCTCTCTAGACCCAACTCACTCCATCCAATTGTAAATTTCTCTTTTAATAATGATATTTTTTAGTCAATCTATGAATTTAATTGCTAGAGTTGCTAACCACCCTAAAAGTAGCTTGATCTTCAACAATATAGGTTGAATATTGTAATATTCTAATATTTCAACTTGAATTATTAAATAAATTT
>JAODPA010039917.1:0-12053 GCA_025585075.1 Nepenthes mirabilis | reverse complement strand
TATTTGCAGCACTACATACCATGTCTCTGGATATCATGTCGAAATAGAGAGATGCCACTAATCCCTGAAAATACTCATCACAAAAATTTACAAAAATATTTTATAATCCAATATATCATATTCCAGCTGAAGCACATGACCATTGTTATTAATTATTAAAGAACAAAACTTATGTATACAATCCTCTTGATCCAAAAGAATCGTCATCTTTAACAAAAATACAATCCCCCAAAATACAATATATAACATCTCAAGCCCTAAAACTAGGCATTGATCTTTTACTCATTCTAGTCGGGTATGAACTCGTGCTGACCATCTGAAGGAATACCAAAACAATAAGGAGTGAGCCAAATACTCAACAATGCACATATATAACAAGAAATATGCAAATTTCATAATCAAATCATAATAATGCATATAGGAAGGAATAAAGATGAATGAGATATTATAAAATATGAATTAGAAAATAATGCTTTTATGATGTCTTTCAATTTCCTTTAGCTCTTCTTATAATTCTTTATTTATCCAATTATTCTGAAAACTTATTTTGTTAGGGATCAGAGTCAGTAGGCCTTACTGACTAAAAGAGTGGTAAATCATAATCTTGATTGTATTTGTTCTTACATAATCAAAAGCCATCTCCTCCTATTTATGACCGAGAGGTGAGCCATCTATATATAATTCTAATAGACGGGGCCTTAACCGCACGTAACCCTTAGCAAATAACGATCTTTCATTATAATACATTAAAGTATACTAAAATATATTATCTGATGAACATTTCTCGGTTCAAGTTCTTAGTTTCTTATTTCCTTAGGAATTTCTACACTTAAATCCACAAATTCTTTGTTCCCACTCTTTTAGGAACGGTTCAAAAGTCCTTTACTTAATTGTAGAATATCCCTCATTGATTCTTTTTCCATAAAGTTTGTACAGATACATATTTTCATACCATTGTGTGCTTAAATCCTCATATGATCTTAATTACATGCATAAATTCTTTTGGAGCTTTAAAGAATTAGAAAATTCTTACCACATTAGGACAAGTATAACTTTAGAATTTTCGGACAATAAATTTTTTTACAAACGGTTCGCCACGTGACTTTCAGAATATACAAAATTAACATATCTATAATGCATACAATTAAATACCAACCAATCACGTTCATGAGCTAGGGTTAAACTCTCCAAGTCCACATTACGCATAAATTTCAAAGAAAATAGAAGAAAACATGCGAGGCGCAGGATTGGGGTTTTGTTAGAGACAAAACACACAAAATATGGAAAATCGGACAACAAATCGGTAAAATTTTATGCTTAGGTCATCAGTCTCAATTATCTAAAACCAAATCATGCATAAATTCCAAAATAAACGAATAAAAGTGTCTTGGTGCGGGGTTAGGGTTTTTATGTACGAAATACCATATAAAATAACCGAATCGGACATCAAATTATCAAATAATCATACTCAAGACTTAGGTTTTACAAAATATATACTTGAACGGGTATCAGAACGAAAATACCGAAGAGAAATGGAACAAAAAGTACAACAAAAGAAAGAAAAGTATATGGGTGCACTTATCTCGACCCGATCTATCATTTTTCTAAGTAGTTTGACCTCAGAATTAGACTCAGGAATCTCGAACCCTTTTTCCTCTCTCTTCTCCTTCATGCTCTCTTTCTCTCCTTTGCATGGGAAGTCAGAAAATGATGCACGAAAACCCTCATGGGATTTGTATATCGCGGGTTGGCCCGTAGCAAGCATGCCCTCGAGCACCCGACAGGTGATGGCCAACTATTTCGGGCGCCTGGCGGCCCTTCCCCGCCGATTCATCCTACGCTATCGAAATCAAATTTTTCTACATGAATTAAGCATAATTTTGATTATATTAACTTAATTATCTCATAATTATTATATTTTAGAATCTGGAACCTCACAACTCTCCCCTACTTAGAAAATTTCGTCCCCAAAATTAACGGGTCCTAAAAATGATCACATACCTCAAAATAAGTAGGGATATTTCTCCTAGATCCCATTCTTCTTTTACCAAGTAGCCTCCTCCAGGATGTGGCTCCCCGATAGGACTTTGACTAAAGGGGTCATTTTCATCCGAAGTACTTGGTCCCCACAATCCAAAATTCCCACGAAACATATGACAAATCTTCATTGATTGATAGAGGCTCGTAATCGATGACATGAGTAGGATCATTGACATACTTCCAAAGCATTGATACATGGAAAACGTCGTGCTTCACTCCCAAAATCAGTGGCAAAGTCAATCGGTAGGCCACCTCCTCCACTTTCTCCAAAATCTCAAATGGGCAAATAAGCCTCAGTTTCAGCTTCCCTCTAATTCTCAATTTGGATACACCCTTCGACGGTAACACCTTCAAAAAGGCAAAGTCTCTGACTCAAAACTTGAACTCCAATCTTCTCTGATAGGCATAGCTCTTCTGTCGGCTTTGAGCTACTTTCAACTTCTCATGGATCAATCCTATGATGGAATAGATTTTTTCTAATCTCAATTAATTTCATTCTTCAGAACAGGATCAAAAGCCCAAGCCTCACTCAAGGTTCTAAGAAAAAACGGGTAGAGTTTTCCATAAAATTAGGCTAAACAGAAATATAAACCTATACAAAACCTGTCTAACAAACCAATACATGTACATAATTATCCATTTATCCTACGATTTTTCTACAACACGTGTTCATAGGACCACAGATGTCATCCATGGCTTTAATTCAACAATCCTATCTACTATATTAGAATTCAGAGGAGAGATGCCAACTAATACCTGTACAGAAACATGAAAGTATATAGCGGAAGTAGAACTGTAAACCTGTGGAAGCACAATTTCCTATTTCTTCACATACATCACATATATTCTATATACTGAATTCATATGCAGAAACTCCATATACAAAACCATGTGTCAAATATCAGGTCTTTACAATTCAACCGTTTCCTTTCAAGATCTCCAAAAATACTTCAGGTCTCCAAAGTCTTCAAGCTAAACTTTATATCACTCATTCTTGTCTGGTACTAGCTCTACAATCTTATTTGGAGGAAAAAATAGTAAAATAGTGAGTCGAGACCCAATAAGGTACATGTAGGTATGCAGTAGCACTTTTATGCAGAATAGAATACAATAAAATGAAAACAGATGCATGTTGAAGTATAAATGCTATAAAGTAGTGAATTATAAAAATTATAGTAGAATATGATGCAAAAAGTTATAGAACTGCCAGGAAATAGAAACACTCAAGTTTTGAAAATTAGAAGTCAGTGTAATCATATTTCATTAATAATAAATTAATGAGATAGGCTTTAGAAAGCAGAAATTGATTTCAATTTTATAGATTATAGAAAATTCCTTCATATCAGTAAAGGACCCGACCAGTAGACCCTACCAGTGGAGAGAATGAATAATCGATGATAGATTGTGTTTGCGCACAATCAAAGCCAGTAACAGTTGTCCCATCTCGTGGGACATCTCTTCTCATGAGATTCAGTACAGTACGTCAGTCAGTAACAGTAAACTACCCTCTAAGTTAACGCCCTAAGAAAGTGCGGACCACATATAACTATATGGACAGAGTTATCCTCAATTCCCATCATAACATTCTAAGGTATGCCAAAGAACCTAACCTGATTGTATATCAGTCACGGTCCCTAATTTATAGTATCAAAAATATTTTTCCTTCTTATTTCATAATTGAAAGCCCCTTTTAGTTTTCAAAATCTGTCAAAGTTTTACAATAATTCTTCAGTCAGTTTCAGAATATATAGTAACGGTCTAAAATCCTTCAGTTTTGCTTTAGAAGTCATTAGAAATTTAACAGAACATTTCCATGTAAAATTTTCAGATACAAATCGCAACACGGGCATTACTTCATTACAAATCAATATTTACAAGTCAAAAATTATGGATTATAATCACCAAATCCCATCATTTTCGTGTTTAGGGTTTCACTAAACCTTTCGGACATGAAATAGATACCAAATACATATATATGCATGAAATCAAAGCAATATATCATAATACATATGCAAAATCTTGAAATTTAACATGAAACCCCCAATTTTTTGAATTAGGGTTGAGGTAAATCTGTCTGGACCAAAATCGAATGCCAAAACCTAACTTAAACATGAAATCGAAGCCACAACTCACAATAATCATGCATAATTACAAGGTGTAACCATAAACTTATAGGAAATATACACTATCCATGCCAGACATGAGAAACGAGGGTTTTAGAGCATAAACATGAGGATGGAGAAATCAAAATGCTATAAAAATGAGGAACAAGGTTGGAGGTACACTTGTCTTCGCTCGATTTACTATTTTCCTAACTTTAATCGGGTGAAAATTGGTGAAGAGGGCCTTCCTTTATCTTTTTCTTCCTCTCATTCTTCAAGCAATACTGCTTCATGGCTGCTAAAAATGCTCCCTTCCCCTTTTTAAAATAAAATGAAAGCAGGTCAGTTGCTAAGAATCCCGTCTGTGCTCAAGCACGTGACGAGCGCAGTGTCACTGCCGGGCTATCGCTCGAGCATGGTAGGCGCCTGGCGAGGAGGCCCTTACTGGATTTTGGTGCCTGCTGCCGTGCTCGAGTGCAAAGCAGGTGTGACGGAATGGATTTTTTTTTCCTCAAAAGCTTCCGTCAAGATAGGAACAGGATTAACGGTACTAAAACACAATGCAAGATTTCTGCAGAAATTTTGGCAGAGTCTCCTTTGTAACAGGATGAAAAACCCAAAATATAACCTGTATGATTATCCAGTACAAGCATACAACTATCCATTGTCCATAATCTCCTACGACAAGCATACATAGGATCACATGTGCCATCCCTGGCATAAATCCATAAAAATATTAGCTACACTAGTAGTTAAATAACGAGATGCCGTCTAGGACCTGTACAGTAAATCCAGAGTTTAGAACGGAAGTTAAAATAACAACCTGCAGAAGCATAACTTTTCCTTTTTACAGTCATACATAACATATGATTTCATTTATAAAATCTACATGTTCTAAAACATCAATAATCATAAAATCAGTATATAAAAATCATATTTCTAGCTAAACCATTACATCGACAGGCTCTTTCAAAATAGCTCAAATGTTTCGGTCCTCAAAAAGTCTTCAACCAACTCCTCTCGGTTTACTCTTTTTCGTCAGGTAGTAGCTCTATTGTCTCATCTAGAGGAGGGGAAAATAACAAAATAGTGAGCCGAGGCCCAACAAGGTACATGCACATGAGCAGTAAAACGGTGATACAGAACAGTCATATAACTATGCATAAATATAACGGTTAATCAAAATGCAGTCCAAGAAATAGAGAAAACATACCTTGACAGTACTATACTTCAGAATCAGAAATCAGTAGTCGGTGTACAGTGTTCAGTAAACAGCAAACAGAAATCGATACTCGACAAACGGTAAACAATACTTCAAAAACGATAATCGATACGGTAAACGGTAAACAGTAAACAGTAACATAACATATCGATAATCGGTACGGTAAACGGTAAATAGTACATAACATATCGGTAATCGGTACGATAAACGGTAAACAGTACATAACATATCGGTAATCGGTACGATAAACGGTAAACAGTACATAACATATCGGTAATCAGTATTTCATATTCGATAATCGGTACTTCATATTCGATAATCGGTATGGTAACATAACATATCAGTAAAACAGTAAACGATACTTTATAACATATCGCTACAGACCCTGGCAGTATACCCTAGTAGCTGAGGGGGCGAACAATCGAGGATAGATTGTGTTCACTCACCACAATCCAAGGCCTGTAACTGTCATATAGGTATTCCATCTCACTCGATCGGTACGGTATGCCACCTGAAGGTAGGCCGGTAACGGTAATTTCTCCTGACCGTAATGCCCCGAGGGTAGGGCAGACCACAAATAACTCCATGGATAGAATTATCCTCAATTACCACCGAAAAGTCCTAAGGCATGTCGGAGAACCTATCCGAACTGTAGTCAGTCCAGGGTCCTAAAAAAACTGTAATGGAAACCATCTATTTATAAAAAACCCCTTTTTCAAAATCAGACTCTCACAATATACTTTCAGCTAACTTTTAGTATACATGGAAATTTCCTCGATACAGGTCAGAACATATTTTCGGAAACAAATTATACTAGAAGCTTCATTCTGATGTCAATTAACTTTCATATAACAGAAGCTACGGTCAAAACTCATCAAAACCTCTTCATTTTCATACATAGGGCTTTGCCAAAATCTTCAGACTCAAATCGATCTCTTACATGTACATATTTCATAAAATTAATGTCAAAGATGCCATGCATATACATTAAATCATGCAATTTACTCAAACTACACAATATTTTCGAGTTAGGGTTTCATCACATACTTTTCAAGACAAGTTGAACACTATTTTCATGTTTATTCACAAAATTGAAGCCAAAACTTACAATAAATATGGATAAACACAAAATCTAACCGAGCAATCGAAGGAAACATGCTTCATGTACTTTAAACATGCATTAACATCATTTTCACAACATTTTCATTAACTTTAAAGCACGAAAAACGGTAAAAACGAAAAATAACGTCCGAAGTACACTTACCTTGACCCGATCTACCGTTATTCTTTTACCCAGAGTGTGGATTAGAATAAGTGATTTCTCCCCTTTTTTTCCTCTTCGTGTATACCGTCGTACCTTAGCTTCCTCTCTCTCCGGAAGGAGCTGATTAACTTAAAGAGCCTCAGAATATAAATTTCTTCGAAATTGAGTATGCCGAAACTTTTAAATTGAACAATTGAATCTACACAAATACATATCACTTTATCGGCATTTAAACATGGAAACACTACACAAAACGTCATTCGAAATTCTCGGGTGAACAGTACCTTTGAACAGTACTCACAAATCGTGCACATATACACAAATCAATTAATTCTCGGAATTTCGGACATCCAACAGGTAATCTATAGAACCCGAGGCACAGGTAACTATAATCCCAAGTCAATTTATACATTTAACTCTAAATAGAAGCTCAAACGGTATCCGGGTGCGGGTCAAGGGCTTCGCGAACGAATTTCCATTAAATTCCACAATTTCGGATACCCAGTCGGTAAATCAACTTACCTAAGTCATGTATAATCATAATCTAGTCCCAAATAAATCAAAAGCCCCAAAAATCGAATCCCTAAACCACCCGGGCATAGGGTTAGGGTTTCACGAATGGAATTTCACAAAATTCCACCAAATCGGGTACCCAACCGATGAATTAACTTACGAGGGATTTAGGTAATCATATTCTAGTCCTAATTCATGCAAAAGTACGTATTTGATATACATGAACCGGACCATGAACATATTTGGTACCCAACCGAAATCCACCCGATTGCGCATGAACAGTACACGCGCGTGGGTGAGGGTTTTGGATGCGCATAACGGTACGTAAATAACTAATCAGACGATGATTTTCACATATATACACAATTAGACTATGGGCATCGCAATGATATACATAGGGTTCAGTATCGAGGCAAAATACCCGAAGGGGATCGGACAAAAACCAACATAAACGGAAGAAAAACGGTATAGATGTACTTGCCTCGACATGCTCTACTATTTCTCTAACGGGCTCGAAGCCGGATTCGGACTCCATGGTCTCGATCTCCTCCTTTCTCTCTCTTGTTCGTCGCCCTCTCTCTCTCTAAAAGCTTTTGGGCTCATGGGAAAATGAGAGAAAGAAGCACGACGGGACTTTAAAACAGACTTGCGCTACGGCAAGTCTTTACAACTATCCATTGTCTAGTACAACCTGTATGATTATCTAGTACAAGCATACAACTATCCATTGTCTACAATCTCCTACGGCAAGCATACACAGGATCATATGTGCCATCCATAGCATAAATCCATAAAAATATTAGCTACACTAGTAGTTCAATAACGAGATGTCATTTAGGACCTGTACAGTAAATCCAGAGTTTAGAGCGAAAGTTAAACTAACAACCAGCAGAAGCATAACTTTTCCTTTTTACTGTCATACATAACATATGATTTCATTTACAAAATTCACATGTTCTAAAACATCAATAACCATAAGATCAGTATATAAAAATCACATTTCTAGCTAAGCCTTTACATCGATAGGTACTTTCAAAATAGCTCCAATGCTACGATCCTCAAAAAGTCTTCAAACAACTCCTCTCGGTTTACTCTTTTTCGTCAGGTAATAGCTCTATTGTCTCATCTCAAGGAGGGGAAATAACAAAATAGTGAGCTGAGGCCCAGTAAGGTACAAGCACATGAACAGTAAAACGGTGATGCAGAACGGTCATATAACTATGTATAAACATAATGGTTAATCAGAATGCAGTCCAAGAAATAGAGAAAACATACCTTGATGGTACTATACTTCAGAATCAGAAATCAGTAGTCGGTGTACAGTGTTCAGTAAACAGCAAACATAAATCGATACTCGAAAAATGGTAAACAATACTTCAAAATTGGTAATTGATATGGTAAACAGGAAACAGTAACATAACATATCGGTAATCGGTATGATAAACGGTAAACAGTACATAACATATCGGTAATCGGTACGATAAACGGTAAACAGTACATAACATATCGATAATCGGTACGATAAACGGTAAACAGTACATAACATATCGGTAATCAGTATTTCATATTCGATAATCGGTACTTCATATTCGGTAATTGGTATGGTAACATAACATATCAGTAAAACAGTAAACGATACTTTATAACATATCGCTACAGACCCTGGCAGTATACCCTAGTAGCTGAGGGGGCGAATAATCGAGGATAGATTGTGTTCACTCACCACAATCCAAGGCCTGTAACTGTCATATAGGTATTCCATTTCACTGGATCGGTACGGTATGCCACCCGAAGGTAGGCCGGTAACAGTAATTCCTCCTGACCGTAACGCCCCGAGGGTAGGGCGGACCACAAATAACTCCATGGATAGAGTTATCCTCGATTACCACCGAAAAGTCCTAAGGCATGTCGGAGAACCTATCTGAACTGTAGTCAGTCCAGGGTCCTAAAAAAACTGTAATGGAAACCATCTATTTATAAAAAACCCCTTTTTCGAAATTAAACTCTCACAATATACTTTCAGCTAACTTTTAGTATACATGGAAATTTCCTCGGTACAGGTCAGTACATATTTTCGAAAACAAATTATACTGGAAGCTTCATTTCTATGTCAATTAACTTTTATATAACAGAAGCTACGGTTAAAACTCATCAAAACCTCTTCATTTTCATACATAGGGCTTTGCCAAAATCTTCAGACTCAAATCGATCTCTTACATGTACATATTTCATGAAATTAATGTCAAAGATGCCATGCATATATATTAAATCATGCAATTTACTCAAACTACACAATATTTTCGAGTTAGGGTTTCATCACATACTTTTCAAGACAAGTTGAGCACTATTTTCATGTTTATTCACGAAATCGAAGCCAAAACTTGCAATAAATATGGATAAACACAAAATCTAACCGAGCAATCGAAGGAAACATATTTCATGTACTTTAAACATGCATTAACATCATTTTCACAACATTTTTATTAACTTTAAAGCAAGAGAAACGGTAAAAACGAAAAATAACGTCCGAAGTACACTTTCCTTGGCCCGATCTACCGTTATTCTTTTACCCGAGGTGTGGATTGGAATAAGTGATTTCTCCCCTTTTTTTCCTCTTCGTGTATACCGTCGTACCTTAGCTTCCTCTCTATCCGGAAGGAGCTGATTAACTTAAAGAGCCTCCGAATATGAATTTCTTCGAAATTGAGTATGCCGAAACTTTTAAATTGAACAATTGAATCTATACAAATGCATATCACTTTATCGGCATTTAAACATGGAAACACTACACAAAACGTCATTCGAAATTCTTGGGTGAACAGTACCTTCAAACAGTACTCGCAAATCATGCACATATACACAAATCGATTAATTCTCGGAATTTCAGACATCCAACAGGTGATTTATAGAACCCGAGGCACGGGTAACTATAATCCCAAGTCAATTTATACATTTAACTCCAAATAGAAGCTCAAACGGTGTCCGAGCGTGGGTCAAGGGCTTTGCGAACGAATTTCCATTAAATTCCACAATTTCGGATACCCAATCGGTACATCAATTTACCTAAGTCATGTATAATCATAATCTAGTCCCAAATAAATCAAAAGCCCCAAAAATCGAAGCCCTAAACCACCCGGGCGTAGAATTAGGGTTTCACGAATGGAATTTCACAAAATTCCACCAAATCAGGTACCCAACCGATGAATTAACTTATGAGGGATTTGGGTAATCATATTCTAGTCCTAATTCATGCAAAAGCCCCATAAATCGAAGGCCAGAATCTACCCGATTGCGCATGAATAGTACATGCGTGTGGGTGAGGGTTTCAGATGCGCATAACGGTACGTAAACAACGAATCGGACGATGATTTTCACATATATACACAATTAGACTATGAGCATCGCAATGATATACATAGGGTTCAGTATCGAGGCAAAATACCCGAAGGGGATCGGACGAAAACCAATAGAAACGGAAGAAAAATGGTATAGATGTGCTTGCCTCGACATGCTCTACTATTTCTCTAACGGGCTCGAAGCCGGATTCGGACTCCATGGCCTCGATCTCCTCCTTTCTCTCTCTTGTTCGTCGCCCTCTCTCTCTCTAAAAGCTTTTGGGCTCGTGGAAAAATGAGGGAAAGAAGCACGACGGGGCTTTAAAACAGACTTGCGCTCGAGCGCACAACGAGCGCAAGCATTCGGCCATGGTCGGCTCGAGTGCGCGTCGATCGCGGGCAAATCTAGATTTTGGGCTCGATAGGTGGTCTCGAGTGCACGGAGGGCGCCGGTCTAGCCCGCGTCAAGCCTGCAGCAAGCCTACGTCGCGTTTTCGCCGTTCGAGACCCGTTTTGACCATTCTAACCCAATCTTTCACATCCTTGGACCTTATGTTTTATTATATAACCTCAATAAGTCATGATTATTATAATTTAAAACCCGAATCTTGTCAACGAAGCAACATTTCACCGGTTATAATTTCGGTTCCTGATTTACTAGTTCCGGTTCTTTGAGCGTTCCAATCCATTCCTCCCGTACCTTTTGAACACAATTCATCTATTTTAACTTATTTACCTTCCAATTATCATATTCCGAAGCTCAGGTCATCACAGCAGGCGCCCGACTGTTGTGTGCTGTGCGGCAGATCAATACACAATTGCTAATTTTTCCCTTTTTTTATTTCCGAAACTCATTCTCTCATGCTTATTTAGCCTTATCTCGATTATTATTTTAATTACCTTCAAATTAGCATGTTTCAGATTTGGGACCTCACACTTCCCTCATTTAAAGAAATTTCATCCTCGAAATTAAACAGAGCTACATACCTCAAGAAAACAAGTGGGGATACTCATTTCAGATCTCCTCTTCGCGCTCCCAGGTGGTGTGACGACCCGACTTTTATTACCATCAAAAGCCGTTGTCAATTCTAATTCATATAATTTATGAAAGATAAATAGATGAGCATAAATTTTTTTTTCTTTTCTTTTCATCAAATCTGAGATGCATTCTAAAGATAAATAATTTTATAAATCCCAAAAGTGTCACGGAAACATTCTAATGTTCATAAGTAGCGGAATCAAAATTACAAATTTCCTCACATAAAATAAACAAAACTCCAAAAATCTGCTCCAGCCAGCAAAACCAAAGGACTCTACTCGACTTCGTCCTCCATAAGCTTGTCATCTGAAAACTTGCAAGAGTGAGCTTACAAAGCCCAGCAGGATACTCACATGCAGAAATCACAGGCATACATATAATCAAAGTATAGATCATAATATAGCAAAATAACAATCATCAGATCGTTTCTTCTTAGTTCATATTCTTTCCATCTTGTCTTTATCAAATTCATTCGAAGTTCATATAATCTTTAGGGACCAGACGGGAGCGGACAACATCGAGGACGGGTTGTGTGCTA
>JAODPA010039906.1:0-12054 GCA_025585075.1 Nepenthes mirabilis | reverse complement strand
GAAAAAAAAAAAAAAGGAGATTTTTGAGATGATCAAAATAATAAAAAAATGGTTGAAGTAATTAATGAAGAACAAGAGCTATAAAATGCAAAACCATAGAATAAATTTAAAATCCATTGAATTTTAACAGATTGAAATTTATCAAGAGCTGATTTTGCAAATCATGCAGAAAGTTCAAGATAGAAATCTTTTTTACCAAAATTTAAATATATTTCAGACTAACAAAATGCTTCTAATATAGGCACAATACCTACACACCTTCAAAGTGTATTTTAACTCTGATTAAATGTCCTCCAATGTGAAATCAATCTTCTTCTGTCCCAAACTTTATACGTCCTGCAATATTCTCCTTGAAACAATTTCTTCATCCTTCGAAGAACGTGTGGCTGACTGCTGGGTAATCAACGATTAGACTTCCAATGTTGAAGTGGGCAAGCTAATCTCCACAGGTTATTACACTACTTGCATACGGCTTGTGGTTTTGTTTATGGCCAAGGGGTTGATTTCCAAAGTCTGATTTTAGTTATTACATGAGGAATAAATAAACTCCATGTAAAGTCTGGTGGTTTTCTTTTTTTTTTTTTTTTTTTCATACGTTTTGTTTGGCTCTGTTGAATTCATGTAGATTGACCCAACTAGACCGTATCAGAGAATGAGAGAAATTTTACGATTTTGAGTAGGAAATATTGTGTAATGTATACATTATCATTATACTAGAAGATTTCCAAACAATGTGCCCCGTGTTTTTTTCTTTACATTTTGAAGGTCATTTCACGTAAAATTTCTAATATTGTGTTTTCTTATTTTGTGTCATATTGTGGTTAGCTCGCTCAATTCAATGTTCATGATTAGTGATCAGAAATTCTAAATCAATCATCGATTTTGACAAAAAATGATAACAGAGACAGGTTTACTAGCTACAAGAAGGTTAGTGAAAATAGATGACTGCGGTAGTAATTCTATCATGTTCAAATTGACAGCATTAAACTAACAAATATGGAAGATGAGAATAGAGGACATTGTATTTTGCAGAGAGTTGTATGATCCAGTTAAGAGGGAGAGCGTCAGGCCCAATAATAAGACCCTCAAGACTGGCAACGGATAATTGGAAGATTATCAGAGATATCCATAAATGGATAGAGAACGGTATGCTCTATCAAATCACAACCGAGATGCTTTTCATAGGAGAAGCTGACAAACTTTTATGATAGGAAGACCCCTAAAAAATAAGGCCTTCCTCATCAAAAGACTGGTAAATCTTAGGTACAAAGATTGGATCAATATGGTGGAGCATCTCAATAATTCCTGAGGGCTTGTGAATCAGGCTTACAAACTCCAAGATGGTGTTGGAGAATGCACAATTGGGACTTAGGGTCATTCTTGTGTGGGAAGTAGGCTGGAGCGGTGTTCACTTGGCCGGAATGGAATTAGGATGGAGTGGTTTGCACTTGGCCGGAATGAATAAAGGTCGAAGTGGTACACTTGGCCAAAGAGGTATTAAAGGCCGATGATTTTACATAAAGGACGAGGACTCTAAGTGATGGTTGAAGATATCAGTTGTTGACCAAGGACATTAAATTATAGTCGAGGACATGTGATTATATCCAATGACACTAGGCAAAAGTTCGAGGATTTTGGTCAACGCCTAGAGACTCTAAAAAGTTGGTCACTTTTAAAGTCTACGCAAACAACTTTTATAGAGAGAGAAGTTGACTTTCAAATTTGACAGCAGATTTGTAGAGTAGGACAATATCTCCTGGTAGAATAATACTTTGCAAAGTTGCTAGTAGGTTGTAGAGTTGGTGGCAGGCTTTATTATGCACATAGCCTACCTACTGATTAGGCGGCCAATCGGTCAATTTGTATATATATATGCATGCAGGGCATGCGATACAATAGGAGGGTGTAGAGAAGTAAGAAAGAGAAAAATGTAAGAGAGAACACAAGGAGTAGCTAATTTACTATTGTATTTTGCTAGTGATTCTATTCTTAGCTCCCTAAGGACTTTTGTAACCAAAGGGTTTTTGTAACCAAATGTATATAGTGAAATTATTTGTGAATTAAATGTCTCATAATTTTTCTCTTTCATATTAGAAGAGAATTTTACACGTAAAAGTTATGTGCATTCTTACTCTTTCTCTCATTACTTTGTCGTATGAGTTTGTATGCCAGTCATCTTTGTCCTCTAAGTTTTGTCCAATCGACCGACAATTTTCTTCCTAATAAGTGGTATCAGAGATTGGTTGTTAGTGTCAGTTATTAAATGCTGCTGGAATCGATGGAGGTTGAAAACAGGATGATCTGTTTGAATGGTACAAATTATGACACTTGGTATAGCAAGATGTTGGACCTACTACTTGTCAAATCAATCCACCTTCTGATATTTACCACTCAAAAGTCCGAGGCGAAATTGGAAGAGGACTAGTTTTTTGAGCACAGGTAGGTGTGTGGCTATATTTAACAATTTGTGGATAATAATATGTACAATTACATTCGGAATGAAACAAATGCCAAGACACTGTCGGAGAAGTTAGAGACGCTCTATACTTCCAAAACCGGTAACAAGTTATTTCACCTAATGAAATTGATGCAGGTGCAATACAAGGATGGCTCATCCATTGCCGATTACTTGAACGAATTTCAAGGATGTGTGGACAAGTTAAACGGTATAGGCATTAAATTTGAAGACGAAGTGTTGAGCCTGTGTCTTCTAACAATCCTACCAGACTCATAGGAGGTGATAAGAATCATTATTGTCAATGTTGCGCCAAATAGTATGGTGACTCTTGAGATAGACAAAGGAGTTGTGTTGAACGAGAAAATGAGACGGCGGTCATAAGGGACTTCCACTTCTCAACACTCCAAGGTACTGGTAATTGAGTCACAGGGAAGGAACAAAGGGTGCAACCTAAAGTCTGAAGAAAAGGGCTACAACAAGTCAATGTCGAGGTATCAAAACCTCGAATGCCATTATTGTGGGAAGAAAAGCCACATTAAAAAGTATTGTTATAAATGAAAACGTGAGAATGTGAAAAAGGAGAATAAAGCCGAAGAGAGACGATGTGAGAAAAAGGCCTTGATCTCAGTCGTCATTGGAGGTGATCTCCTTTTAACTTATGAAATAGATGATGTAGTGAACTTGGCCGAGTAGAAGATTGATTGGGTAGTGGATACTGGTGCATCTATCCGCGTCACATCTTTGAGAGGTCTTTTTACATCTTATACTCCAGATGACTTTGGAGTATTGAAGATGAAAAATAAAGAGACGTCTAGGGTCATTACTTGTGGTGATGTGTCTCTTGTCACTAACAATGAAATTCGACTGCTATTGAGGGACGTCCAACATGTTCTTGATATTTGAATGAATATAATATTAGTGGGTAGACTTTATGACGACAATTTTTGTAACATCTTTTGGGAGGGGGCATATAAACTGACTAGAGGGTTTCTAATTGTTGCCTGAGGAAGAAAGATATTTGGCCTTTACGTGTTGTAGGCCTCTGTTGAGATAGGAGAGGTAAATGTTGTTAGTGGTGTAGAGTTTTCTGATTTATGGCACCAATAGTTGGGTTACATGAGTGAGAAAATATTGAATCATCTAACTAGGAAGGGACTTATTCCAGACATGAAGATGGACAACTTGAGGACTTGTCCTCACTGTATGACGAGAAAGCAAAGACGAGTCTCATTCGACAGATACTCATCTTCCAAGAAGGCCGAACCTCTTAATCTGGTTTACACCGACGTATGTGAGCTATTAAAGCAAAAGTCATTCGGAGGAGCGCAATACTTTATCTCGTTCATTGATTATTATTCAAGGAAACATTAGGTTTATCCACTTAAGACGAAAGATTAAGTTCTTGGAGTTTTTAAGCATTATCATGCTCTAGGTGAACAACAAACGGGAAGAAAATTGAAGTACATCCGAAGCGATAATGGCGGTGAGTACATCGAAGCCTTTGACTCCTTTTGCCAAACGCATAGTATTTGGTATAAGAAGATACCGTCAAAGACACCAGAGTTAAACAGAGTGGCAGAACGGATGAGCTGTACGCTAATGGAGAGGGTCAGGTGCCTACTCTCTGAAGTAAAACTCCTTGGATCTTTTTGGAAAGAAACCTTGAGAACGGCAGTCTATGTCATTAATAAGTCGCATAGTAGACCATTGAATGAAGAAGACCTTGGGAAGATGTGGTCTAGAAAGGAGCTGTCCTACGACTATCTTTAGATGTTTGGGTGCAATGCCTTCGTTCATATCCTAAAGGATGATAGGATTAAGTTAGAGTTGAAAATGATGCAATGTGTTTTTCTGAGCTATGGAAAAAATGAATTGGAATTTAGGTTTTATGACCCGATTGAGAAGAAATTTGTCCGGTCAAGGGATGTGATTTTTGTTGAAGGAGAGACCATTGAAGATATTAGCAAAGAGAAGAAGCCCGTATTTGACACCGGTCGGACTGACAAGATGATGTTAATGTTGTTCAACTGGCACCTCTTCACAATGACGGCAATGGCCCAGGTGTGGCTGAGGAAGATGATGAAATAGTTATGATGCCTGATGAAGACGAGGATGACGTAACGCATTATCCGACTGATGAGGTTGTTGTTCGACGATCCTTAAGGAATCAACGACCATCTGTTTACCTGTCAGCCAGTAAGTATATTTTATTTACTAATGGAGGAGAGTCTGAAAGTTTTAAAGAAGCAATAAAGAATGAGTACAAGACAGACTGGTTGGAAGCCATATAGGATGAAATGAGTTCACTATATAAAAATCACACATTTGAGCTAGCTGAATTCCCGAAGGGGAAGAGAGCTCTGAAAAACAAGTTGGACTTCTACTTGAAGGCCGATGAGTGCACTTCACAACAAAAGTACAAAGCAAGATTGGTAGTGAAAGACTTTAACCAGCATAAAGGGATTGATTTTGATAAAATTTTTTTCCCAATAATGAAGATGTCCTCGATACGAGATTCCTCCATGGTGACTTTGAGGAGAAAATCTACATGGACCAGCTAGAGGGAATGAACAATTGTTGTGTCGTTTGAGGAAAAACCTCTACGGGCTGAAGCAGGCTCCAAGGTAATGGTATAAGAAGTTCGAGTATGTCATAATTAGTTAAGGATACCAAAAGACTATTTCGAACCACTGTGTCTTTGGAAAGAGATTTTTCGAGGATGATTTCGTCATTCTCCTATTCTATGTGAACGACATGCTAATCATTGAGCAAAATAGTGCTCGGATTATGGAGTTGAAGCAGCAACTTGGGCAATTCTTTGCCGTGAAAAATTTGGGGCCGGTGAGACAGATTCTGAAAATTAGAATATCTCATGACTGCAAGGATAGGAAATTGTAGATGTTTCAAGAGAGTTACATTGAGAAAGTGCTCCAACACTTCAATATGGATAAGTCTAAACTGATGAGCACTCCATTGGTAAGCCATTTCAGACTGAGCAGTCAGCAGTATCCGACCTTGAATGTTGAGATGGCCAACATGAGAAGCATGCCATACTCGCCGGCCGTAGGAAGCCTAGAGTACGCTATTGTGTGTATGGGGCCAGACATTGTATAAGCCGTCAACACAGTTAGTCAATTCCTATCAAATCCCGGTAAACCACATTGGTTAGTAGTGAAGTGGATATTGAGATATCTCCGAGGAGCTTTCAAGATGAACCTATATTTTGGAAGTGATAAGCCTCTATTGGTCAGCTATACTGATACTGATATAGTCGGTGATATTGACTCCCGAAAGTTCACATCGGGATACCTTATGTTTTTTGGAGGAGCAATTTCTTGGTAGTCAAAGCTATAGAAATACGTTGCTCTTTCAACCATTTAGGTAAAATTTATTACTGTAATTGAGGCAAGTAAATAAATATTGTAGATGAAGAAGTTTGTTTGAGAGCTTAGATTTGAACAAGAGAAGTACGCGATACTTTGTGACAATCAAAGTGCCATACATCTTTGTAGGAACTCCTCATTCTATTCAAAATTAAAACATATTGATATTCAATACAATTAAGTAAGAGATATTGTTAACATGAGACTACTGTCATTAGAGAAAGTCTGAATTGAAGAAAATGAGTCAAACACGATGACCAAGCTACTATTTACGGGGAAGCTCAAAATCTGTTGTAGTATGGCTAGACTGACTAATTTAGTTTGCCCCCACGATCGTGAGGGAAGTAGGCCAAGGTGGTATTCAATTGGCCGGAATAGAAGTAGGCTGGAGTAGTGTTCACTTGGTCAGAATGGAAGTAGGCCGGAGTGGTTTGCACTGGGCCGGAATGAATAAAGGCGAAAGTGGTACACTTGGCCAAAGAGGTATTAAGGGTCGAGGACTTTGCATAAAGGACGAGGACTCTAAGTGATGATTGAAGACATCAGCTCTTGACCGATAACATTAAGTTACGATCGGAGACATGGGATTATATCCAAGGACACTAGGCAAAAGTCCGAGGATTTTGGTCAACACCTGAGAACTCTAAAAACTGGTCACCTGTAAAGTCTATGCGAACAGATTTTACAGAGAGAGAAGTTGACTTTTAGATCTTGCAATCAATTTGTAGAGCAGGTTAACTTCTCCTGACAGAATGATACTTTGCAGAGTTGGAAGCAGGTTGTAGAATTGGTGATAGATTTTGCTGTGCACACAACCTGTTTATTGAGTAGGTGGCCTTCCGATCAATTTGTATATATATATGCATGCTGGGCATGCGATACAATAGGAGGGTGTAGAGAAGTGAGAAAGATAAAAATGTAAGAGAGAACACAAGGAGTAGCCAATTATTCTTGTATTTTGCTCGTGTTTTTGTTCTCAACTCTCCAATGGCTTGTATAACCAAAGGGTTTTTGTAACTAAACATACATAGTGAAATTGTTTGTAAATTACGTATCCTGTAATTTTTTTCTCTCATTTTAGAAGAGAATTTTTCACGTAAAAGTTGTGTTCCTACTCTCTCTCTCATTACATTATCGTGTGAGTTTGTGTGCCAGTCATCCTTATGCTCTCGATTTTGTCCAACCGATCGGCAATTCTCTTCCCAACACGCTCTTCAAAGCTTATATCTTCCTGGGCACACCTCTAAATAGTTAGGAGACCTTGTCAACAACTCAATCTTGGAAGGAAACATTTCGATCATTTTTATTAAGAAAAGCTTGAACAAAAAGAAATTTAGAACAAAGAAAAGAAGGACCTATAAAAATAGCCTCAACAATAGAGGCAAATCAAAGGGACAACATATGCCCAAGGGTCAAATGAAGTGCTTTCCCCATTGAAAGTTTGGACTTTTGAAAAGAAATGTGAATTGCTCAAATAGCCACAAGATTGGCATAAGGAACGAAGGGACATAACTACCATGACAACATTAGAAGATGAGGCTACCATTGTATGCAACAATGGAATAGGAGCAAGGAGGTTCAACCATAGAAGAAGTGTCCTGGATGATTTGGAAACAAATCTAGTATCCAATGCCATCCGGCTAAACCAATAATGACTAACCCACAGATACTACTGAACTATATTCAAGAAGGTCCCGTTGGTAGCAATGACTTTCAAAGTGGTACCACTCACAAGAGTATGTCATGTTCACTAATGAAGGAGAACTAGATAGCTTTGAGTAGGTCTTAGAGCATGAGCAAAAGGGGTTCTGGTAGAATGTTGTGTAAGGAATGTTGGTCGGTCAGTGAAACCAAGAGCATAAAGATGACGGACGCACATGCACATAATAAAGAAATGTGAGAGAATTGAATAATATAATTTTATGTGGAAACCCTCTTCTTAATAAGAGAAAAATATTACAGGACACTTATTCTACAAAATCACACTATAAAATTTTTATTATAAAAACCCTAGTTATACGAACTCTTAGAGAGTCGAGAACAGATAAAAAGTAGAATATAAGAGCAAAAATGACGATTCTCTATTTTCTCTCTATTTTTCTTTTTCGTGCTCACTTTCTCTCACGCTCTCTCACACTTACTAGCTCAGCATACAGGGCGACCACCTACTTCTATAAGGTGGTTGCGTGCACAGCAAATCCTGCCACAAACTCTGAAAGACGCCTTCCTACTGGGAGTAGTTGACCTATTTTGTAAATCGGTTACCAGTTTTAAAAGTCAACTTCATTTCTACAAAGTCTGCTGTCTGTATAGACTTTACAAATCAGTTTTTACAGATAAGCTGTCTACGACCGTTTACCAAAGTCCTCTGTCATTTGCTCATGTTTTTGGTCATCACTCAGAGTCATCGACTTTCAGTTAGAGTTCTCAGCCAATAGTCAAAGTCCTCGGCCATCAACTCATATCTTCAACCATCACTTTGAGTCATTTTCCTTCGCCGCGTGCACTTGCAACGAGAACAGTGATTAAGGGCCAAGGACTTTGCCTAAAAGATGAGGACGTTGAGTGACGGCTGAAGACATTAGCTAACGGTCGAGGACATGACTAACGGCTGAGGACATGAGCTAACGGCCGAAGACATGAGCTAATGGCTAAGGATATGAGTTAATGACTGATGACATTGGCCAAAAGCCAAGGACTTTGGTCAACTTCTGGGAATACTAATTGAAAAAGCTGGTCACCTGTAAAATTTACGCAAATAGTTTTTCAGAAAATAAAGTTGACTTTCAGAGTTAATAGTCGATTTTATAGAGCAGGTCAACTATTCCTGACAGATAAGCAATTTTACAGAGTTGGTGGTAGGTCCTGCTGTGCACCAACCGCCTTGGAGAGAAGGTGGTCATCCGGTACCTTATATCTATATATGTATATATGCAAAGAACATGACCAGTGTGAGCATGTGTAAAAGTTGAGAGGCAAAGAAACACAGAAAAACAAGGGGCAATGCTTTACTCTTATTATCTATTTTTCGAGGGTCTATATAAATAAAAGGTTTTTGTAACCAAAATTTTCATAGTAAAGTTATTTGTGGATTAAGTATCCCATAATTTTTCTCTTATTTAGAAGAGAGTTTTCACGTAAAATTTTTATGTGTTCATATTCTCCCCCTATTGTGTACATAAGAATTTACTATCGTCATTAACCTCTCGGATTCACTGTCCGACTTGCATTATTTTTCCCTACAGATTATAGAGTATAATACCAATAAAATGGGAGCCTAAAAGAATAGATGAGCAAGCCTTTTTCAATGAAAAGTTTTGGACTAGTGTTATAAATCCTCAAAATATTGATCACCTAAGACAGGAAAACTCAAAAGTTGGGGCTCTATCAAGAAAAATAGGTTGAAAAGCTGTCAAAGTGTTTTAACAAAAGTAAGTGCGAGATTTTGAGTTCTCATTTACAAGTCATTTTAAATTGTGGATAGTTCAGTCTCCTATAACTGGGGAGGAAATGAAAAACACTTCTAATGTCTCTACTATAGGTAGTTTGATGTACACTGTGGTATGTGTTAGGCCACACATGGCACATTTTGTTGGAGTTGGAAGTCAATTTTTCTCATGCTAAGGCTAAGATCAATAGTGAAGTGGATTTTAAAATATTACTGAAGCCTATCCATGTATTGCCTAAGCTTTGGTAATGAAAAACCTATATTAAATGGGAACATCGATGCAAATTTGACTGGTTTGCTGATAGTAGGAAATTTATTATGGGGAAGCTATGTCATAGTAATCTAAATTGAAAAAATGCACAGCTTTGTCCATTATGGATGCCGAGGATGTCGCCATTGCATAGTATTGCAAAGAACTCTCATTGCTGAAGATGCTTATATAAGAAATAGTTCAAAAGTAAGGGAATTTTTCATGGTGCATTGTGACAACGAAAGAGGAATTCATCTCACTTGAAATGATTGATGTTAGGTATTAGTGGATATGAAAAGCTTTGTGAATGAAGAAATTTCAATTGAGGGATCGCAAACTTGGAGGGGATATAAGTAATATCCAATAACCCAAAATATGAACCTCTTGTTTGAAATAACTATAAGTGTGCTCCGAAATATGAACATATTAAATTTTACATCAACTTGAAAAATATGTAATTACAATATTAATCTTTCCTTTAGCCATAATAATAAAATCTGAAGAACTGAAATGAAACCGTCCCACTATATATCATCTGTTGTTTGTATACGTTACTAATCTTGGGATGGAGATAAGCCTTAATCTCATGGTCGTCGGAGGTAAATCAAAAGCGAAATGTTTGGTTTTTTGGCGATCTTAGTAAATGTAAGTCAGTCACTCTTACTTTACAATCTTAATTAAGGAGTCATATAAGTTATCCTCATAGCGCTCATTTGATTTCTTGTTGGTTCTCATGGAACATTTATGAGCTGGGAAGTCATACATTAAAATTTTAAAAGGGGAAACAACAATTTTTTAGTTTAAGATGGTTACTTGGAATTTCAACATATTAATTAAAGGTCAAACTAAAGCCAAATGGGTCTTCTGGCATTATAGCCTTAAATGCTATTAAATTTTCTACGTTGCTAACATATGCCTCCCTGCAATTTAAATATAGCAGCGTATGGGTTTAATTACCTTGTAATTTGGAGCACACTCAGGCAATTTAACTACATAAAATTGTAATTTCATTTCAGCTCTATTTCCGAAATATTGTGATACTTTGTTTGGTTGAAATTTAGAGTATAAAATAGTGAGTATTTTGAAATTTATTTGAATAAAAAAATCATGGTTTCCAAGCTAATAAGCCCATTGCACCGAAAATAGGGGGTTATGATGTGCTTGGACATCTTATCGTTGTGACTAAAACTAACGATTTTTTTCCTAACCCAAAATTATGTCACTTGCTAGAGAAAGTTTCACCTAGATGATCCTAGGTTGTGGCCCCCATCGGTCTTATAGATACTATGGTGATGACTCTGGCTACCATCTGGTTGTGCAGTTGGTTGGGTGGCTCTTTGCCATCGTTGTTTTCTTTTGGGCAATACTTGGGTTCTGTAGTCACTTTTTAATGAATCCTTTTTTGATTATCAATCTCTTTTTATAAGATCTTATAGTTCTTGGTACTATAACTCAGAGATTAATTGTAGAGATAATATGTTAATTGATCTTTTTTCTTAGGCCACTTCAAAAATTTTTTATTCTAGATCTATATTAATATATAAACCTAGGTATCGTTAAGGAGTGTAAGGTGCAGTGACCTAAACATTTGACGTATATCTTGCCCTGCTCTTTTTTGCTCTAGGAAATCATATGCTGATTGATTGTTGTTGCTGCTCCCCCACTTTTCCCCCTTCGGGTTATCCCAGGTGAGATTCATAAACTGGGAACTTAGGCCGCTTTGTGTCACTATCTTCCACCATCATAATATAAGCACAGATATTATATCCACCTCTAAGAATGTCTTAGGATCTAATTGGATAAGTGGATTTACTAGTTACTATAAAGACATACAGTTTTGCTTTGTTGATAAGCTTTGAAATGTTTCAGGCTTTTGCTTCGAAACGATTAAGGATGTACTTAAAACCCTCGTTAAGAGCCTACTTGACCCTAACAAGGTGTCAGGACTGTTTGTATTCTCTTTCCTCTTGTTGGAGCTGAATATTTAGATAGAATTTGGACCAACTTATAGAACCAAATCTTGATATTTTTCTCAAATGTTAAAGGGAAGCAAAAGTATAGGGCTGCATCTCTAAGGTTTTGGGATCCGAGTAAGATGCAAAAATTATCAAAATGATCCATTGGATCTACAACACCCGATTTCTAGTTAATTGATTTTGATATTATCAATTAATTTGTATCAATATGAAAAATAATTGTATAATAAAAATTTAGTTGGAAATCAGTTAAAAGCTTCAAATTTGGTGTATAATGCACACTCATACGCATTTTTGATAGATTGTGAAGCACCTAAAGAATACCGCTGTAGCACTCATATGCAAATTTGACAAATTGCTCATACCAAAGCCATGTTTGATACAGCCCTCGTATACCAATTTGCTTATTTAAGTCATGCTAATACTATTTTTGAGCATTTTGGCAAGAAAGGAGAGGATGGAGAGAGAAAGACAATAGAAAGAAAAGAAAGAAAAAAAAAAGTGATTTTAAGATATTATTTTATCAAATCTATAAAATA
>JAODPA010039895.1:0-12054 GCA_025585075.1 Nepenthes mirabilis | reverse complement strand
ATATATGAAGCTTTACTTGAATGACTTACTAAAATTTTATTTATAGAGTTTGTTCATTTGGTACTTAGTCATGGGATATTGTTTATGACATACATGGAATAAACGACTCAACATTATATGGCTTACCACTATGATTTATATATAATTATTGCGTCCTGAGTCTTGGGTTGTCGTACTGATTAGGGTGTCTTTGGATTCCTAGTCCGAGTAGGAGACCGGACCTGAGCTCGATCATGTCTGGTCTCCATCGCTGTGAACTTAAAATTTGCACAACACAAACTACAAATAAGAGGTCAGAGGTCCGGTGGGATTTATCCCAACGAAAACACTCCAATACTCAAGTCAGCAACTTCTTACAATGAACAGGAAGGGGGAGCGCACGCTTAGAAGTGCGCGGAAATTTGCTGTGAATGCGTGGGGAGTGTGTGAATGCAAGAGTGAAAAATTGATGAGCGTGTAGCGGAAGGTCTGGCTCCCTATATGCACCGTAGATGGTGGCTTACTCTCATAGCGTAAATAAGGCGGTAGAGATGGGATCTGGGCGCTGATTTGTGAGTTTTATCTCTGAGGAGAGAGTCTCGCTACACAATATTGAGCTGAGTGATCAAAATTCGATCCCCCATAATTCGATCCCGTTTCCTGTGAAAGAAGAGGGAGTTTATATGCTCCTTGGCTTGAAGCTTTGAGCGTGAGAATCCTTCTTATAGGGATTCGTCGATTGTTGCCTTGAGGTGGTCGCCGACTTGCCAGTTGCCACCTTGTGGTGGAGGGGAGACCGCCGTGTGTCATAGGCCACGCTTGGTCTACCTCTCGCGTTGTTCCTGCCATATTAACGGGCTACAGGCGATGCCAATTGGCTGCAAGCACTGGGTTGTCACGTAGGCAGTTTTGAATATTGGGTTGAGTTGGCCGCTTGGGCTGGTACTTCACGGATTGGATCTGGCATTTCTTTGGGCCTTACTGGTACTGGACCCAACACTAGCCCCCATGCCTGGGCTGACTTACAGTCGAAGCCTGGCATGTCCATTTCAAGTCCAGCTGGTCACCACACCGTCTTCCTTGAGATGCGTTAGGCTTTGTCATCTTTTGGCATTGCGTCTTCCCTAGGCAATCATGCAGGCTTTTCAGGCGCCACAGTGATTCGATGCTCTGGAGGATTAGATTCGCACGCCTGTGGTTGGGTTGGCATCGATGACTTTCCTTCTTCGTGAATGACGGCTATCGGGGTGAATGCCCAATTAAATGGCAGTAAGGCGCTAGCTTGTTCATAAATAGGAGGGCTCTTCGACTGGTGTGGCTCATCCCTTGACTGATTTTGGAGGAGCGATGCGAGGGCCTTGGTTCATCTCGCTTTCGGTGGGAGTCCGTGAAGAAGTCGGGTGGACTAGCTGGAGATCCAGAGCTTTTGATGAAAACTGTCCTCACGCCCATACTGTGGGTGGTTCCTCCTGTTAATGCGGGTGGCTCAGCCACTCTGCCGTTGTCGTGTGCCTCCCTCCATGCTGTGGTGATCTCCGGTGTGGCGTAGGATCGCGGCGGAGCTTTCACGAGGCTCTTTGCCTCCGGTGCTAGCGTATCGCTCACGGCCTCCACTTCACTTAGGTCATCATATGTGCCTTCTAGAGGGGAGGCAAAGGATGGAGTCTCCGTAAGGGAGCACAGGCTCTCTGAGTCCCTGCCGGAGACTCCTACTACGGGTGTTGGTTCTGCCTCTGCGGTTAGCATTGGAATAGCCTGCAGGAGCTGGCCAACAGCGACGGTCCCGATGCTTGGGCGAGTTGGGATTTCGGCGATGGAGCCGTGGCAATCCCATGTGGATCACGTTCCCCTAACCACGCTCCAAGCATCCGGGGCAGTCACTCCGGGGCTTATGCCCCGTGCGTATCTTGTTCCTCTTTCTTGTACTTTTGCTGTTATGAACTGTGCACTTGTAAAGGAACTCTGATTAACAAAAGCAGTAGTTATTGCCTTTACTCTTTTCGGTTGTCGCATGAATCTTCTCCCTTTTTGTCGTATGGCGCTTTACATTCCCCGGATCATAGGGCTTCTTTTGCGTCACACGCGCCGACTTGCGTGTTTGATCGTTCCTAGTGGCCCGCGGTCTACTCTCACAGGCGTCTTCCCTCGAGTCGCTGCGTTGAATATCGACGGGAGGACACGATGCAAAGAGATTGCTGACGCAAGCTGCTCAGGGAGGTCAAACGCTACTGGCAAGCATCACATCCATCGGCTGGTCTGACACATCGATTGTATGGGAGATTCTGGGGAGTCATGTCATAATGACTTCTTTGGAAAGGCGTGACACTTCGAGGATTCGCCACATGGAAGGAGTCTATTGGTCTTTTTCTAGCACGCTTTGGTTCCAGAATGTCGCCGTTTCACTGGGAACCTTTGGCTATTTAAACGCCAGAGTTCCTTCCAAAGCTTTGTGCCCTGTTGCTACTTCGACAATGTGAAGCTTTTTGCTGTTTTTAGGTCCTTTTGTCTTTCTCTCTCCACATTACGGTTTCAATGGAAAGGTCATTCATGTCGTTAGGATCTGAATCTTCTTCCGAAGAATCTATGAGGGACACTCACGCTTCAGGGGTCCGTGGCGAGACTACGGTTGGCGCAGCGGTAGTAGAGGGCTGTCATTTAGAGGTCACTGTTATGGGCCTGATGCGATTTTTGAGGGCGCCTCCAAGCTTCGAGAGGGAGGAGGTGTCCACTTCCTCATGACATCATAGGTCTAGGAAGGTGGATCCCTCGCTTCATCAAGTTGCCAGGGCTGTGGAGGACATAGACGTCCGTGTGCAAGCTACTGCAAGCGCAGTCGAGTGGGCTTAGGCCTACACAGCGCACTTTGAACGAGCATGGTCAGAATCTGAGGCATGGGCCTCGAGGCTTGCTGGCACCAATGTGTGGGCTCAGGACCACATACTAGCTCTGCAGGAGGAGCTCGAGAAACTATGGGTGTAGTTTGGAGAGGAGTGCACACGGCTAGTGGCCGAGTTGAGGTTGAGGTTCTTGTCGGAGGACGTCGGTCTTGCACTAAAAAGGAACTTCCAGAACGGCATCCGTCTTAGCCGAAGAATAGTCTCGTTGGAGGATCTGAACTTCTGCATTGGCGTCTTGGACTTTTGAAACTCCAGTGCCCTGATGTGCACGAATCTGACGGAATACACCACTCCAGATTCTTCTGGGCCCGGAGGGGGCCATTAGTTGTACTTTGTGGACGTAGGCTGCTGTAAAAAAGAGTTATTAATGAATCACATAATGAAACTTTATACTTAGCTGTGTTGTTTATTTTCTGTCGCTTGCTATGCTTGAATGGTCTGTTATTTCTCGCACGCGCTTGCCTTAGAAGTCTTTCCGCCACCACCCCTAGCGGTCAGGATCCCCACATTAAATGCAGGTGTGACAGTCGGGATTCTGGCAGGTGGCTGAGGTGATGTTGATCTGCAATCTGGTAGGGCCATGGTTGGCTATTACTTGGGACTCGCGACGCTCCTACTGAGTGGGCACATGACCTGACCATTAAGCAAAGGCGTCGTTTGAGTTTTTCCCGTGCACTAGGACCCCGTTGCTTATTTAAGCGACACTTCAGGGAGATCCCCTCTTTTATGCTTCCGTGTGTTGAAGATTTTCGGCTTATTCCAAAGAGAGAGATGGTAAAGAAGAAAGGATCCCCTTCCTCTTCCTGAGTTTCTCGTGTTATTCGTCATGGGGTCAACAACACTGGGTCTGTCCTGACGGCGAGCACCATTGCTGTCTTGATGGTGGACTATGGGATCCCCAGCGACTGGGCATACCGTGCTCCTAGCTCCAGTGGTAGAGCCCACACCCCTCCAGAGGGTTTCATCTCCATTTATGAGCACCATCTGAAGGGAAGGCTTCGCTACCCCATGGTGTGCGATCTGTACGCACTTGTCGAAGCATTGCACGTTCCCGTCGCGAGGCTTCATCCAAACGTTGTCCGTTATTTGGTTACCTTGTACATTTTTGGCCGTCCTCATTCTTTCATCTTCGATGCAAAGGCGGCAAAGGTAGTCTTTCACTTTAATGAGTCCAAAGACTAGATTCCAATGTCTCCCCTAGTGGGCTTCCACTTCAGGGGTACCAATCCTGACTCGGTGAAGAATTGAAAGAGCCAGTTCTTTTTCCTGCAGGAGCCTTCGGATTTGGAGCTCTCCAACGAGTGGGGCCTAATCCCTGAGTATTTTTATGAGGGAGTGACTACCGAAGAGAAGTGCGACTCAGCAAAACTGATCGCAGCGATCCGCTCGGAGATGAAGACATTTTCCGTCCAGGGTCATTTTCTGACCTCGCATGTTTTTTAGGCTGCCAGATGGGGGATGGAATCCCGATGGGCGATAGCCAACCTAGAGAAGAAGAAGTTTGACACCCTCGTGCTCCACAAGTCATCAGGGGAACTTCTAGAGGAAAGTGTCTCATTGTTGGAGACCTCATCAGAGGAGGAGGTGGAGGCTCCACCGAAGAGGTTGAGAGAAGCCGGTGGCGGCTCCACCCGAAGGTCGCGGAGACAGGCGGCGGAATCTACCATACTTGTTGCGTGTCCTTCTCCGGAGCAGGTGTCAAGCCTAGAGTCGCAGGAAGGGGCGGCCGAATACTCGCCAATACCCGCTATGGTGCTGGCTGAGTACGGAGTTCCCATGGTGGAACTTCATTCTGGATAGGAATCCCCCACAGGTCCTTTTGTTGATCATGAGCGGCCGGAGGCAATCGCTGAGGACGTGCCGATAGTGGAGGTCGACGCACCCGAGTCAAGAGAGGCGGAGGAGGCTGGCATTCTAGAGCCTATGCTAGGGCCATCTCAGGCATTGGAGCTCATGGGATCGCTTGACAGAGTGTCCCAGGAGGTGTGCGTCCAAGAGGCCGTTGTCGCTGTCACTGCAGAGGAGACTATAGCCGGATGGGCTGCTAGTCTGCTTGGTGCTGACCTGGCCTTGGAGGCAATTGTGGTTGAGGCAATTCAGGAGCCGGAGCCCCCAAGCATTTTCTTGCTGCCTGCGACTCCGAATGCCCTCCGTTCCATAGAGGTTGCTGTTGGGCACTTGCAGCCCCCAAGTGTACCATCTTCAGGAGGCGGGCCTAGTTACAAGGCCGTATTCTCTCCTCAAGTGCGACTGCCTTGGTCTTTGTGTCTTTTTGCCGACTGGAACTCTAAGATTGGCTGACCCCCTGTTTACTCTTACTGGTCCTTAAGAGGTTCTCCTTCCTCAACACGATGTATGCTCAACTGCTCGACTTCTTTCTCCAAGTTAGGGAAGAGTCCACACAGGAGAGGGCACAATGCGCAGGAGCTAAGACCGCCGCACTCAAGGAGGAGAACGAGTAATTGAGGGAACAGGTCAGGCGGTTGTCGCAGGTGAGCGAACAGCTGAGGGAGGAGAATGATTGACCGGTAGAGGAAGTTGAACAACCGAGGGCAGAGAATAGGCGGCTGGCGGAGGAAGGCGAATGGCTTACGGACAGACGAGCGTCCGCCTGACTTATAGGCAGTCTAGATCGTTTTATTTTTGGAATATCATGTATGCAAACTCTCATATGAACGATCACATGGGATAACAGAAACAAACAATTTTATTAAATGGAAACATAAAATATGTACAAGCATTCGTCATGATGTGCGTGTGTCTCACCTTGGTCCCGAGAGAGCCTACTGGTAGTATTTTTTAAGGTTGGTGGCATTTCAGATTTGTGGGACCAACTTGTCATCCTGGGTGCGTAGCTTGTATGCTTCGTTCCAGATGATCGCCGAGACTAGGAACGGCCCCTCCCAGCCAGGGAAGAGCTTATTCTTGCTAGCAGCTTTTCCCGCTACCTCTACACTCCGGAGGACCTGGTCTCCAACCTCAAATTGGTGTGCTCTTACCCGCTTGTTGTAGTACCGCGTGATACGCTACTGGTAGGCTGCTGTTCTTAAACAGGCGGCATCACGCACCTCCGGAAGCAGGTCTAGCATTCTGTGACCCTCTGGGAGTTGGTGGTCGTGTCAAAGCATTCGACCCGTAGGCAAGGAAGTCCCACTTCAACGGGGGACGACCGCTTCGACCCCATAGCAAAGGTTGAAGGGCGTCTCTCGCGTTGATTCCCACGGGGTCATATGGTATGACCAGAGCATGGAAGGCAACTCGTTAACCCAGGAGCCCCCTGTACCTTCTAGTTTGATCTTTAATCTGTGGAGCAGCGCGTGATTTGTGACTTCAACTTGCCCGTTTCCTTGAAGATACGCCACGGACGTGTGGATCAGCATGATGCACAGACTTGCACAGTACTTAGTGAATCGCTTGTCGGTGAATTGGGTTTCGTTGTCGGTTACTATGCCCTTGGGAATCCTGAAATAGCAAACAATGTTCTGGCGGACGAACTCCATGGCGTTCTACTTAGTGATCCGCGCCAGGGGGACAACTTCTACCAATTTGGTGAAGTAGTCAATACTAACTATAAGGAATTTTCTCTATCTGGAGGCCAAGGGCATAGGTCCAAGGATGTCGAGCCTCCACTGTACGAACGGCCATGGAGACTGAAGACTGTGCAGCTTCGTGTGAGGAAGGTGCGTCATGGACCCATGGACTTGACAGCTTTCACATTTCTTTACAAATTCCATGACGTCGCGCTTCATCGTGGGGCAAAATAGGCCTTGCCACATGATTTTGAATGCGAGGTTCTTCCCCTTTGCGTGTGAGCCGCATAGGCCGAGGTGGACTTTACTCAACACGTACTCAGCTTCCTCAGGGGTAAGGCGCTTCAGGTAGGGAATTAAATATCCCTGCCGGTATAGCTTATCGTCGATGATCGCGTACCAACCCGCTGACTTTTTAATCCGCTTGGCCTTGTCTGCGTTCATCGGTAACGTCCCATCTGTCAGATACTTGCAGTATGGGGTCATGTAGCGTCGTCTTTGTTGACCTGTAGCACCTCCTGCTCAGGACCATCCATGCTTGGCGCGGTCGGGATTTCTCGCATATTCCTAGCTATTGCTCTAGGGATCCGACGGCGGCATCTCTTGCCAGCTGATCGGCTTTCCAGTTCTTGGTCCTGGGGATGTGTTCGATCTCGAAGCTTTTGAACATCTAGATTTTAGCTTTCGCCCAAGCCAAGTACTTTGCGAGCTAAGGGTTGGATGCCTCGACAACCCATTGGATCAAGTTGACCACTAGCTCTGAGTCATTGCATACGATCAACACCTTAGTGGAGAATTCTTTGGCAGGACGAAGTCTCGCAAGGAGGGCTTCGTATTCTGCCACGTTGTTAGTGGCAGGGAGGGTCAACCTACCGAGTACTTGATCTCCGTCCCATTGGGGGTTCTAATCATGACTCCGGCTCCACTGCCTATCTGAGTAGAGGATCCGTCGACATTCAGGATCCACTAGGGAGCATCCCATGAGCTCGAGCTCTTTGGGCTGTGCGGGATATCTAGAGTCGGGGTCGTTGCTTCGATAATAAAGTCCGCCAGAGCCTAGCCCTTAAGGGCTGGTCGTGGTCGGAACTCCACGTCAAACTCACCCAACTCTATTACCCACTTAACTAGCCGTCTGGAGGTTTTCAGCTTTTGGAGGATTGACTTTAACGGCTGATCGGTCAGAATGATGATCCGGTGTGCCCAGAAATAGGGCCTCAACTTCCATTCAAGATAGATGAGAGTCAAGGCGATCCTCTCCGCATGCGGGTACCGAGTCTCCGCGTCCGTCAATACCCTACTCATGTAATACACGAGCCGCTGCCTTCCCTCGTGCTCTCTAACGAGCACGGAGCTTAGCGTCGTGTCTGACGCGGCCAAGTAAAGGTACAGATTCTCGCCCACAGATGGTGAGCTTAGGAGAGGTGGGCTGGAGAGGTACGCCTTCAGTTGTTGAAATGCTTCCTCGCACTTGTCCATCCACTGAAATCCGAAAGCTTCAGTTCCCTGAGTCCTTAAAGAAGGGCAAATTTTTTCTGTGGACTTGACTAGAAACCGTGATAGGGCCGCCAGGCGCCTTATGAGCTTTCTGGACTTCTTTCACGGTCCGCGGATGGTTCATATCTAGGATGGCTTTGATTTTCTCTGAATTCGCTTCTATGCCGCGTTAGGACACTATGAAACATAAGAACTTTTCGGAGGTTACCCCGAACCCACATTTGACAGGGTTGAACTTCATCCTGTTGACCAGGAGGACCTAGAAGGTTTTCTCAAGATCATGGACATGGTCACCGGCTATTCAGCTCTTGATGAGCATGCCATCAACGTATACTTCCACGTTCCTTCTAATCTGGGCTTCAAACATTTTGTTCACAAGGCACTGGTAAGTATGCTAGCATTTTTAAGGCCGAAGGGCATGATCTTGTAATAGTATGTTCCTTGGTCGGTCATGAAGAAGGTGTGCTCCTCATCGTTCGGATCCATCCTGATCTGATTATAACTTGAGTAGGCGTCCATGAAACTCAGGAGTTCGTGTTCGAACATGGAGTCCACCAGCAGATCGATCCGAGGGAGTGGGAAGTTGTCCTTAGGATAAGCTTTGTTCATATCAGTAAAGTCCACGCACATTCACCACTTGTCGTTACTTTTCTTTACGAGTACAACATTGGATAGCTAGTCCGGATACTGGACTTATCTTATGAATCTGGAGTCCAGCAGCCTATTTACTTCCTCTCTGACAGCGATTAGCTTTTCCACAGAGTGATTCCTATGATTCTACCTGATGGGCTTATGACCGGGGTCAAGGCCCAACTTATGGGCCATCATCTCAATCGGTATCCCGGGCATGTCGATAGGAACCCACACGAACACATCTGAGTTCTTACAGAGGAAGTTGATAAGTCAGTCGTGGTTGGCCATGGTAAGAGAGCCGCCGATGTGCACACACTTCTCGAGCTCGGCTAGATCTAGCGGAATTGCCTCGGTGGCTTCACCTGATTGGGCTTGCTGCAGTGTGCCTTCATCACGAAAATCCACGTCTGTTCATGCAGTCTAGCGCCGCAGGGGCGACTTGGGATAGGTAGTTTGTTCGTCCCATCGCCTGATCACCAAGCAGCTCTCCTACACCGCATAGAGTGGAAAATTTTACCTTCAAATGAGGGATTAAAGTGACAGCCCCAAAGGTGGTGAGGAACGGTCTGCCTACAATGGCGTTGTAGGCAGATGACAAATCAATGACGAGAAACGTTAACTCCCTCGTAGCGGTACACAGATACGTTCCTATCGTGATCTCTAGCTGGATTTCTCCCTACACAGACACAGGTTCATTATCCAGGCTGTATAGAGGGCCGTCGGCTGCTTTCATCTTGTTCCTCCTCAATCCAAGCTTAAAGAATGCATCAAGATATAGCAAATTTTGAGAGTTTTCATTATCAATAAAGACTTGTTTCAACTGGTAATCAACTATACCGTTTGAAACGAGTGCGGATACAACGAGAAAATCGGAATGAGGGGAGATTAATGTGCCATATCATCACTGCTAAAGCTAATGACATCACTCATATCCCCTACCCTCGTCCTCTTGCTGTTGGAAGTCTGTCCAGGTTGCGCCTACCTGCTGCTCTTGACTGGGCCTGTGGAGATCATGTTGATCACGCTGGCGGCTCTACGGTTCTTTGGAAGCTCACTCAACTTGTCCTCTGAGGCCACAGGACTCTGCTCCAAGCCTTTGACAAACCGTTGGAGGTGTCCACGGCAGATCAGGTCCTCTATTTCCTGCTGTAGAGCCCGATAATTCTCCGTGGAATATCCTAGGCAGCGGTGATAATGACAGTATTTAGTCTGGTCTCCACCACTGGGATCCTTCGGCGTTTTTGGCCACTTGAAGAACTTCTTCTCCTGGATCTGCATAAGGATGTTGGAGCGGGTATCGTTCAGAGGAGTTAGGGACGTTGGTCCTTACTCCATCCTATGCCGCAGTGTGGGTCGCGGCTACTTTCAGCGCTCCTGAGAGCGGTTGCTATTGCCGTTCCTTTTTTTCCCGACGATTGACTTTGGCCCTTCTGGGGGACGGTCCGCGCATTTGGGACGCTGAGCCTCGTTGGCTTCTTCTCCCGAGATATAAGCTCGGTTGATGGCTTCGGCTTCCTGAAAGGATTAGGGGCGTTGGTGCATTAAATGCTTGAAGAAGTCCCCCGTGGCTAGCGTGGCAACGAAAGCGTTGAGTTTTAGCTCTTCAAATAGCTGGGGGATTCGGCGCGCTTCAATGATGAAGATATTGAGGAACCACTTCAGGCTTTCGTCCGACCTCTGGAGGAGGCGGACCAGGTGTCAGGGCTGCTTCTCATCCATTCGGTTAGAGGCGAATTGACTCAAGAAGCAGTCGGCAAGCTTGTCAAAAGAACGGATAGAATTTGGCTGGAAGCCATATAACCAAAGCAGTGCGTCCCCTTTGAGAGCGATGGGGAAGCATTGGCACATCACGGCCTTGCTGGCCCCCTAGAGGGACAGATGGGTGTGGAAGCTGTTAAGGTGGTCCATTGGATCCTTACTCCCGTCGTATTCCTCCAGAGTTGGCATCTTGAATTTGCGGGGGAGCGGCTGGGTCCGGATGTCCATCGCGAAGGGTGACCTTCGCAAGTTAGTGGAGGACCGACTCGACTTCTCCTTAAATAGGTGATCCCACCTCACCTTTATCTTCTCCTCTATCGGTGGGTCGAAGCTGCTCCTCCGTGCGTTAATGAAGTCACGAAGTTCTATGTGACTCCGAGGATCCTGCTGAGCGTGCTAGTTTCGACGGCTTCCCACTCAAGGAGGCCACGCGCTGCATGAGCCTGCGGCTGTTTGCCTCCTCTTGCTGCGAGTGTTCCAGGGATTGCGCCGCTCTAGGCTCTCCTCCCGGTCGTCTTGGTTGGGGCGGCTCCCAATTGCTGTTTGGGCCCTACTACCAGAGGCCGCCTGGGCCCCAGCGTCATCAAGCCGATCTGATCTGCCCTGTGGGCTCTGGTGCGACATCTTCCCTGCCGGGAGGATGACGCCTAGGACGCCTGAGGGGTGGTCCCCATCCATTGCGTGCCTGTTCAGTCGCAGATGGCTTGAATCATCAGCCTCATGCTGCCCATTTCGGTGGCCAGCTGATGGACATCTGATTGTGGTCGCTCGTTGACACGGCTACCCGCCACAAGGTTGTCGCAGGGGGTCACTGCATCTCCGGGTGGTGCACTGGCTTGTGCTCTGGTGTTGACCATCTTGGTATGAGAGGTTGAGTGTTGGGGGAGACGCTAGACCTTTTGTTGTGTTTCCACAGATGACGCCAATGTTACGTCTCGGGTCCCGAGTTGTCGTACAGATTATGAAGCTTTTGGATTTCTAGTCTTGGTAGGAGCTCGAGCAGGTCTAGTCTCCGTTACTGTGAACTTAGAATCTATACAATACAAATTACAAATAAGAGGTCAGAGGTTCGGCGAAATTTCTCCCATCGAAGACACTTTGAGGCTTAAGTCAGCAACTTTCTGCAATGAACGGGAAGGGAGGAGCGCACTTTTAGAGGTGCGCAAAAATATGCTATGAATGCATGAGGAGTGTGTGAATTCAGGAGTGGGAAATTGATGAGTGTGTAGCAGGAGGCTTGATTCCCTATATGCACCATAGAGAGTGGCTTACTCTCGTAGCCTGAATAAGGTGGTAGAGATGGGATTTAGGCGCTGATTTGTAAGTTTTATCTCTCAAGAGAGAGTCTTGCTGCACAATATTGAGTCAAGTGCCTAGATTTCGATCTGCCAGAATTCGATCCCGTTTCTTGTGAAAGGAGAGGGAGTTTATAGGCTTATTGGCTTGGAGCTTTGAGCGCGAGAATCCTTCTTACAGGGATTCATTGATTGTTGCCCAGTGGTGGTCGCCAGTGTCAGTTATTGCCTTGTGGTGGAGGGGAGACCACAATGTGCTGTAGGCCACACTTGCTCTATCTCTCGCATTGGGATTGGACGGAGAACTGTGAGCAACGGCGTGAACTGTAGCTAGCAGCGCTAACCTTCTCCTTATTGGCTCGTCTTCTCTGCGCTCTTCATGCCACCCTGTAGCCACATTAATAGACTGCTGGCGACGTCGATTAGTTGCGAGTACTGGACTGCCACGTGGGCTGTTTTGAATATTGG
>JAODPA010039884.1:0-12054 GCA_025585075.1 Nepenthes mirabilis | reverse complement strand
CAGTTTTAGTATTTGCACACTTCCAATGAAACTGAAAATCCGGGTTGGTCTGCGTCATCCTAACCAAAATACCATTTAATACTTCCATCCCAAGAACAAACAGATAGGGCGAAAGGGGATCCCCTTGTCTAAGACCTTTGGCCCCCCGGAAAAAACCCACCGACTCACCATTGAGGCAAATGGAGTACGATGCAGTGGAAATACATTGGTTAATCCAGTTGATCACCATAGGGGGAAACTTCATCAGTTCGAGGACTGCCAGGATGAAGTCCCAATGGATGGAATCATAAGCCTTCATCAGATCCACCTTGATCGCACAACGGGGAACCCCCTTATTTAAATGGTATTTATGCAGAAGCTCTTGTGCAAGTAAAATATTATCTCCAATACATCTGCCAGGCACAAAAGCAGTTTGACACTTAGCAACCAAGAAGGGTAGTGAGGATTTAATACGGGTGACAATAACCTTGGAAATGATCTTGTACAAAACATTGCAGCAAGCAATGGGCCGGAAATCAGAGACCTTTGACGGCGATTTAATTTTCGGAATAAGGCACAACAAGGTCGCATTTATTTGCTTGAGCATTTTCCCATGGTGAAAAAAATCTTGAACAGCTTCGGTGATGGAAGGCCCAATTACATTCCAGGAAGCTTTGAAAAATTTGGCCGAAAATCCATCCGGCCCAGGAGCTTTGCAATCTTCGATGGAGAAAAGGGCAACGCGAATTTCCTCACACGTGACAGGCCTACACATCTCCTGCCGGAGCCCATCAGGGACGGAGTGCAGAATGAAAGGCCGGAGCCGCTCTTTTGAGAACGGTCCATCCACTCTGCCCGTACCAAGGAGATTGGAAAAATGGTCGATGAAGAGGTGCTGAACCTCCTCCAGGCAACTCGAGACAGATCCATCATCCTTAGTAAGGGCGAGAATGCGGTTCATGTTACGGTTACCAGCAATTGAATGGAAAAAATATTTTGTACACTGGTCACCGTTCCTGAGCCAACGAATTTTCGCTTTTTGTTGGTAGAAATCAAGTTCATTTCTGATCGCACATCGATAATCAGATAAAAGGCGTTCCTCCTCAGAAGCCTCAGGGGGGGAACAACATACGGGGCAAACCTTTGAAACTTCTCAAGGGCCTCTCTCGAACGAGCGACGGCCTCACCAACATTCCCAAGGCTACGATTAAGCTCTTTAATTTTCAGCTTGACATGCCTCAATTTAGTCACCACCCGAAACATAGGGACACCCTGAATCGGAATGGACCAGCAGTTCCGGATAGCAGGAATGAACCCAGGATGACATGTGAGGAAATTGTTAAACCGGAAGCATCCAGCTTTGGTGGGCCTCGTGGAAGTGGGGAGTAAGAAACAGGGAGAGTGGTCCGAGAGGCGAGGGGGGTGGAAGGAGGCCTTGTAATGGAGCTCCGCCAGCCAGGGGCCATTCACCACCACTCGGTCAAGTTTACGGAAGATGCGGGATCTAGGGTCCCTACCATCATTCCAGGTGAAAAAAGAGCCATCAAAACTCAGATCATGGAGATCACAATCCTTGAGGCAATTGTCAAGGTCCCTAGCACTGTTGCCGTGCCAGCTACCCCCAAGATTTTCAGCAGGCACTCTAATAGCATTAAAATCACCCATAACAACCCAAGGAACTCCTGAAGCCAGGCTATGGATGGAACGGAGATCATCCCAAAGAGTCCTCCTAATAATTTCAGAGTTAGCAGCATAAATAAATGTGATGAGAAAGGATGAATTAATGCTTCTAGAAAAAACACTACAATGCATGAATTGATCAGATTTGGAAATGATGTCTAATGCAACATAGGAATCATCCCATCCAATCCAAATTCGACCAGAAGGGCTTTCCGAATAATTCATCGCCCACTTCCAAGAAGGCATCAACTTGTTAGAGATATGAGATGCCTTATTTTCTCTGACCCTAGTCTCCACAAGGCCAAAGATAGAGCAACGTGAGGACCGAATAGCGTTCTTGACTTCATGGGCTTTGATTGGCCCATTAAGTCCACGAATATTCCAAACAGCGACATTAACCATGGGGGATGGATGTAGGGGAGTGTCTTCTCTTAGGCCCCTTGGGTTGTTTTAAAATAGATTTAGGTTGGAAACTAACTCCAGTCTTCTCAACAGGAGGCAGCGGGTCAGACCCTTTAAGGGCCCTAGTGTCAGCCTGCTGACAAGGAACAGAATTGGCAGGAATAGGCAGACCAGAAGATCCAAAGCGTTGAGGATCAACAACAGGATTAGGATTTGTTGGAGGGGGAAGATCCAGGCCACCACTGCTGCCAGGGAGCCCAAAAGACGGAGGCGCATGGTCCTCCGTGGAGGGAGTTGGGAGCGTTGACGCATGGTTCACCAAGTTCGGATTGGGAGTAGGAGCAGTCCCGATAATCCGGACTGCCTCAGAAACCGGAGTAGCATCTTGGCACTCCGGATGGGTAGCATCATCGCACTCCGGATGGGAGGCGTCCTCCAGAGATTGCAGGGCAGCAAAGGAGTTAGGAGAAGATACTGGATCAGCAGAAGAGCTTGTGGAGGCAACCACGCCAGCTTTCTCCACAGGGGCTCCCCTACTCTGGGTCTTGCCCGCATGTCCAGAACGCATACCTCGTCCCTGAGGTTTGGGCTTAGGGGCCGATTTCCTAGGACTAGAGGGTGGAGCACCCTTACCAGGTTTCCAAGGGTAGCCCACAGAAACTTCAACACTTAGCGAATCTCCACGCTGTTCACTAAGGTGAACCCTGATGCAATCAGGCAGATGGGAAGCAGCAGAAATTTCCACACAGATACGGGCTTCCCTTAAGCGATCACCTTTAGCAGTAGAGGAATCCATCAGGAGAGGCTTCCCAATAGCACTTGCTATCCAGCTAAGGCCAAGAGGGGTCCAGTACTGGACCGGCACACCTTTTAGGTGGATCCAAATGGGGAAACATTTATGCTCATCTTTAGAGAGAGCCATTTGAGGGGACCATTTCTTCAGGAAGAAAGGTCGCCCCGCAAAAGTCCAAGAACCATGATTTAAGCAATCATGCATCGAGGATTCACTATCAAATCCAAACAGGAAAAAACCATTTTCTAGTTCAGCAACACGGGCAATACCAAACTTCGCCCAGATCTTTCTAGCAATATGATTAACAACATGAAAGTTTAGAGGAGCATCATAGAAATACCCCACAAGGGTGTCTTTCCAAGTGGCTTCACCCTGTTGGGTAACCTCAGCAGGGGGAAAGAGCTCCATAACAGATCCCGAATAGGAAGGGGGGAAGAATTTGAGAGGTGCACCTGAGTCCCAGGGAGCTTTATTGACGATGGAAGCCCACGAAGGCGCATTAGAAGAGTCCAGAGACGCAGAGGAATCACTAGCAGCAGGAGCAACGCCATCTCCAGAAGAGCACGAGGAGCCCCCAAGGCCACCACCGATCAGATCCCCCAAAGCACCAGGAAGGCCATCCGGTTTCGAATGCGCACCCGCACACAACGAAGGAGAGGAGGGCGCCGAAATGGGAACCGATTCAGCACGCGACTCCACCAGGGGAAACTCGCCCCCCAAAACGATGGGGCTACAGGCAGAGACGGAGCGATCAGCAACGCCCGAATCGGAACCCGCAACAGTGGCAGAAGAAGAAACCCTAGCGGGTAAAGGAGGGAAGGCCAGAGAAGGAGAAGAAAGGAGAGGAGGAGGGGGAGGGGAGAAGAGAGGAGAAAGAGAGGAGGGACCGGCGCAGGGAGGTGGAAGCGAGGACGAAGGTGGGCCAAGAGGAGGAGAATCGGAGCACGGACGGCGGGCCGGCGCCATGGGCGCCGGAGAGGAGAATGGAAGGCGGGACAGGGCAAAAGGCTGCGAATAAGAAAAACGGGGAATAGAGAAGGCAGAGCTTCTCTCTCTAGGGTTAGACGGCCCCATCTTTGTGTGAAGAAAGTTGGATGCCGATTTTTGGTAGGCATTTTGGTATGTTAATTCATGCTGTTGAGGTAGCATGGCCTTGATGTGGATGGGGTGGATCACGACCTGTTCTCTGAAGCATCGTTTTGGAGCTGCAACAGATTTGCCATAAATGAGACTGGTGTGCAGCTAGTCTGAAGTTGGTGGTTCTGCCAATTTTGCTGCCCCTGAAGTAGGAAGCAGGGTGAATGGCAAATTTTGGAAAGCTGAGGAAGAATTGGCTGCAGTTGCAGCCTTGCTGATGATGGTGTGGTAATTTCCCGTGGGATGAGTTTGCAGATGCTGGTGTGCTTGCCTGCTTCTATCTGTAACTGGCTGCTGCACTGGGTGTAGCTGCTGTCTGATGTTACATGGACGACGTGGAGCATGGACGACCCTTGGCTGGCACGAAGTCCCTTCTGGCGTGGATGCTGAAGCAGATGGTGACTTGATATCTTCCTGTTGCCATTTTGGTAATGCCCTCGGATTGGCATTTTTTGTTTAGGAATTGCTCTGCTGCTGTTGGAGCGTTTTGATTGTATTGAGTGCTTACCAGCATTTTTGTTTCTCGTTGGTTTCATTCGGTGTATCAATGTGCTTGGGGCTTGCCCTAACGCTTTTGGTCTATCTCCAAGTCGGAAAAATACTTGGACATAAACCATTTCATGTAAATTTTTTTCTCCCATTAATCCAAATTACTTACTTACCAAAAAAAAAACTGTAAATCTAAGTGATTTGCAGTGGAGGTTCTGGATGGGTGTTAAGGCCGGTGAGGCCTTGTGCACCCTTATGGCCGAAGTAGCTTTGTGTTATCACTTTATGCTCACCTTGGATGGAGTGGTTTTGCTCCTTTATTCGGAATGCATTTGTTCTTATATCCGGATTTCTCTTTTAACCTCTTATAGGCTGGAGTGGAGTACATTTTTTCCGGTGTGGCCTTGCGAGTGTTTAGTCCGGAGTGTGAGAGCTTCGGAATCCGGAGTGGATTCCACATCAAAAAAAAAATTTGTGAACACCGGACTCCGGAGTGTGAGAGCTCCGGAATCCGGAGTGTGTGGGGTAATCTCCGGAATCCGGAGTGGATTCCACGTCAAAAAAAAAAATTTCTGTATGAATTCCAGACTCCGGAGGGTGAGAGCTCTAGAATCCGGAGTGTGTGGTGTGAACTCCGGAATCCGGAGTGGGTTTCAAAAAGAAAAAAAAAGGTGACCTGCGTGTTTGAACTCCGATTTCCGGAGTGAGTGTGATCCGGAATCCGGAGTGTGAGAATTCCGGTTTCTGAAATGTGAGAGTTCCGGTTTCCGAAGTGTAAGAACTCCGGAATCCGGAGTGAATCCATTTTGGTCTGGTGTTTTCTTGGCTGGAGAGGGTTACTTTTATCATATCTGATGCTCCAAAAAAAAATTTATTTTTTGCTGCTGTATAGCCGGAGCTCGTAGACTGGAGTGCTCTTTTCCGAAGCTTCTAAGGCTAGAGTGCATTGTCCGGAGTGCCTCTAGGCTATCCTTTGGACGGAGTTTTTTTTGGCGTTGGAATTGACTGATGCTGATACGCTGTCATGGCAGGGCTCGCCTCCTGACATGGAATTGCTGATGTGGCGATTTTCTGAAGCATGGCAACTGAAGTTGTCGAAGCAAGGAGCTGCTATCGAAAGCAAGCTCCATGTGCACTGCTTTTTGTTTCGATGTTGTGACGGGTACTGCCGTCTGAGATGATGTGGAGTCAGGAATTTTCCTGCAAATCGTATGTGTACAGCTGATTGGGAGCCATCTCATTGTTGTATATTGGAATTCTACATGTGGAATGTTGGGGCTGTGCGTGTGCTGAAGATTTTTGGTTTCCTATGCTGCTCCCCCACAGATGCTCGAAGATATGGCTGATCTGATGCAGGTTGCTATTGGTGATACTGTTTTTGAGATGCAATCTCTTGTTTTCAAACCATACTAGTGCTGCCGGTTTTGAATTGTATTGATTCCCTTCCATCAAAGGGTTTCAGGTGTAGGCTTGGCTGTTTTGTAGTTATTTGTTGTTCGGGTTTAGCCCAGTGGTTTTGATTTTACTCCAAGTCGGAAAAACACTTGGTTTAAATCATAGTTTGTAATTTTTTCTTTTTAATACAATTAACTTACTTACAAAAAAAAAAAGCCTTTGTACTCTTAAAGGCCGGAGTGGCCTTGTGGGAGATGAGGCCGGAGTAAAAAAAAAAAAATTTAAGGCGGAGTGTTTTATCCTCCGGCTTTGAGCATAAAGTCCGGAGTTTATTTGCTCCCTTTTGTTCGAAGTGGCCTTGAGCTTCTTGGTGGGCGGAATGGCGTTGTTGTTGAATCCGGAGTGGCCTTGTGCCTTTCAAAAATCAGAGTTGATTTTTGCTCATGGAAGCCGGAGTGATTTGTGAGATGCTTAATGGCCAAAGTGATTTAAGGCCGGAGTTGAATCGGTGATTCTTGATGGCTGGAGTTTCCTTTAGAGGACGGAGTGGTTTTTTGAAGCCGGAGTGCATTTTGAGGCGGAATGGCTTTTTGAAGCCGGAACGCCATTGTACTTTTAAAGCCGGAGTGAATCCGGAGTGAGTGGCATTTTGATGCCGGAGTGCCTCTTGAGGCCGGAGTGGTTTTTGAAGCCGGAGTGCCTTTTGCTCACTAAAAGGCCGGAGTGGATTACGTGGTTTGTGTGTGCTGAGGACGGAGTGGCATTTCAATGCCGAAGTGCCTTTAGAGGACGGAGTGGTTTTTTAAAGCCGGAGTGCATTTTGAGGCGGAGTGGCTTTTTGAAGCCGGAGCGCCTTTGTTCTTTTAAAGCCGGAGTGAATCCGAAGTGGCTTGACGATGCTGATGTGACGATGATCTGCAGAGGCAAGGTGATTCTTCATTCACTTTAGCCGATCGGATTTTCTTTCTTACAATGACCAAATATTATTGTAATCTTATTTTTTAATGACTGTTTTCATTGGTTTGGGGTCCTCCCCTATTACTATGTCTCTTTCCCCAAGTCGGAAAAACACTTGGTTAAGAACATAATTTTTTGTACATTTTATTTAAACTTTAATGCAATTAATTACTTATCAAAAAAAGAATCTGATAGGATACTGATTCGGGCCAGCTGCTGAGGACCCGATGGTCATCTAACGCAAAGAAACCACCTCCCATCGCCTCCTTAACATGGCCAGGCTTATCCAGGAGATACTTGTAAGAAAGCCTAAAAATCGAATCAGGAGTGGTGTCAAGGTCTGCATCCAAGGAACGCAAAACAAAATCCCTCTCAAGGTGGGCGAGCAATGTGAAGGAGAGTCCAGGATTAAGAGGCCAACACTCAGGGCACAGCCGGCCCTGCCAGCAAGGGCATCAGGAGAACTGGGAGCAAGGCCAGCAGTGCAAGGGGCCATCGCCAATTCATCAGCAGGCTGAGAATAGACTAACAGAGAATCCACCACCAAATCAGAGGAGACAACATAAAAGTCAGAATCAGGATCCATGTTAAGTGGATCAGTGGCTACAGCAGGATCTAGGGGAACCACAGCCCCTGTTCCTAGACCTAGATCAGGATCACTGCATATAGGCTCACCAAGAAAATCAGGTTTTAGCTCAATCTCAAAGACCAAGGGAGTGCTATCATTCAAGGTCAAATCCACATATGAATCAGGGCAATTGGCTTCAAAAATACCACTGTGCATCTGCTTAAGAGGAGATGGCAAAGCATAGGCTTTAGAACTCCGGGCCTCCTTACACACAGGAGTCAAATAAGGCAACTTTGTTGAGTCAGCCACCTGCGAAATCAAATCCTGAGATCTGGGATCAACAGCGAGGGCTCCCATCAATGAAGTAGCCTCTTTGTCAACCACAACAACGTCAAGTTTACTCTGTTTTGCATTTGACACACGGCGCGTTTGCTTCCATTGATAATCCACCACAATTTCAACCTCAGCGACTTTAGACCTGAGTCTGATTTTTGCAAGAAGCGGATCATCCCTGCCCACTTCAACACATACACGGGCAAAATGAACATGGTCCATTCGTGCTGTATTAGAGTCCAGCTGGATGGGTTTGCCAATTCCACTGGCGATCCAGCTTAGACCTAAGGGGGTCCAAAATTCAATCGGGATATTGGTGAGAGTAATCCAAATCGGGAAACGTTTGTGGGATTCCATCGAGAGAGCCATACCAGGGAGCCATCTTGAAAGAAAAAGGGTTTTCCGTCCGAAGGCCCAGGGACCCTTGGATAAACACTCATTCAGCTTAGCAAGAGAGGCGAATCTGAAGAAGAAAAACCCCTTGTCATTTACAGCGAATCCGGTCTGCTTTTAAATCTCCCTGGATCCGGAGTGCTCTTTGTACTCCGGTTCCGGAGTGTGAAAAAAAAAATGGTATTTTTGATTTTCTCATCTTTGCTTTGATTCCGGAGTGTTTCTTTGTGCTCCGGAATCCGGAGTGCTGTGTTTCCGGAGTGTTCCCACCTTAGCTTTGATTCCGGAGTGGATTTGTACTCCGGAATCCGGAATCTGGAGGGTTTTGCTGCATTTCGGATCCCGGCGTGCTTTCTCTGCTTCCTTTCTTTTGCTTCTGGTTTCCGGATCGCGTCCTTGTTCGTGATTTGATGGAGTGCTGCATAGCTTCCTGACAATTTGGCGGAGTGACTTGGGTGCCGGAGTGTTATTGTCTGGAGCGCATTTCTCCGGAGTGAAATATGCCGGAGTGCATTTGGCCGGAGTGGTTTTTCCGGAGTTCATTTCGCAGGAATGCAAAGTTTCGGAGTTCTGTGCCAGTTTGGGACGGAGTATTACACATTTCGGAGTAGCAACTGCCGGTTCACATTTTGCGGAGTGGTATTCCGGAGTGCGTTAATGCCGGAGTGCAATGTGCTGGAGTGATCCTTTTCCGGAGTGCGTCTTGGTCCGGAGTGCGCTTTGCGTAGGGAGTGCAATGTGCCGGAGTGATCTTTGCCGGAGTGCGTTGGGCCGGAGTGGCCACGTGCGATTTTCCGGACTGACAAATTTCCGAAATGATGCTTTTGGGCCGGAGTGGCCATGTGCATTTTTCCGCATTGACAAATTTCCGAAGTGATGCTGATGGGCCGGAGTGACCAGGCGCGAGTTGTGGCCAACAAGGCATATCCGGAGTGGGTTTTCCGGAGTGCTTTGAACGTGATTTCCGGAGTGGTTTTTCCTCTCTTTTAGCCGGAGTGGCTTGCGTGTGGAATGAGCTGCACGTGCTTCCGGATGGATTTTTCCTCTACAATAATCGAACATTATTGTAATTTTATTTCTTAATGACTTTTGTCATGGATTTAGGGGTTTCTTATTTTTATGTTTCTTTTCCCAAGTCGGCAAAACACTTGGTGAAAAAACATAGTCCTTTGTACATTTTACTTTAATTTAATGCAATTAATTACTTACCAAAAAAAAACCATAGTTGTTAGGGCATGCCCCGAGCACTCTGCTACAACGAAAGAAACCAACAGAAAAACAAAAATGGTGGTATTCGTACAGTACAAACAAACTAATCTAACATCAATAAAGCAGTTCCTAAACAAAATGATATGCCAATTCAAGGCAATAGCTCTTGCTTCGAAAAAAAAAAAAGCTCTTGCTTCCAAAAAAAAGCTATTGCTTCCAGCCCCACGCCTTCAGCAATGAAGCACGATGTAGCCTGCAACCAGCAATCAGGTCCAGCTGGGCCAACAAAATGCACCGCCACTCAATACAGGCAAAGAAGTCCAGCATGCAATCTGCAGATCTGCAGAGAATTCCAGGTAGAAAATCCAATAGCCGATCTGCACTTCAGTGAAAGCCCAGTGCAATTAACAGCAAATGTCCACTCTGCATTATCCAGGAACATATCCAATAAATTCCGGGCCAAACGGCAGGTGACAGTCCATGTCAGCAAACGAAACCGGTCTCAGAGCCCATCCGGCCTCCAGCCCCAAACGGCAACCTCAAACTTCGAATTCAAATTTTGACTTCGATTTTGGCCACGTCTTTAGCGACGCTTCTCATCTGGCCGGGTGGCGCTGGAGTCAACCATGGCCGGTCTCCTGGATGCCTAGCCCGGCCGTCTCCCGTTTCTCCTCCTCTTCTTTTACTCACGCAGCGGCACTGAGAACTCTTAGGTTTCAGTGTCGTCCTTGCCGTTCGGCCCTAAATCTCCACTGTTCGAGCTTTGGCAGTACGATTTCAATGGCTCTGGCTACTCTATGGGTGTTCCTCCGGTTCATCCATCTCGGTGTGGTTTGGATTTCCCACCCTATTCTCTGGCGCTGGTCGGCCCTGTTCCAAGGCTCCGTGCGTTTTACCCGTTTCTGCTTACTCGCTGGATGTGCTCAGTCCCTTTGCCCTTCTGATTGGCTCGGGAGGTGCTGTTTGACGCTTTCATCGTCTCTGTGCTCCTCGAAGAATCTGGCGCTGACAAAGGCTTTGATCTACTAGATGTGGTTCTGAAGAGCTGGCTGATGACTGCTTTGATGCAAGAGATCCTTCGGGTGCGATGGATTTCCATCTGCTTGCAGCCACCGGCTGTGGCATGTTGGGTTCTCTCCGTTGTAATTGCTTACGCTTCTCGTTGGTTTTGACGTTGACGAACGCCTGAGCCCGGCTTCTGAAGCCTCTCTGCCGGTATGTTCCTTCCGGTCTGATGGGTTGGGGGAGCCTGTTTGTTAATCTGGTATGGAAGTATGGGCTGGAGTGCGAAAGTAGTGGGAGTGGCCATGTTTGGACGCTGAAAATCCTTCCAATGAGGTGAGTTGTCTGCAGCTGTCATAGTTGCTTTGTTGCAGTCCATTGGATTGCTGTTGTCTGGCTATTACTGCCAGTTTGTTTGTTGTTGTTGCTTTGCAACATTTCTGCTTGGGCTGCAATGGATGATGATCCTTCGTTGGCTGATCCCTTTTTTTTGGTAATTAATTAATTGCATTAAATTAAAGAAAAATGTACAAGGAAATTATGTTTTTTTGCCAAGTGTTATGCCGACTTGGAAAAAGGAACATAGAAAAAAGGGGAACCCCTAAAACCATGACAAAAGTCATTAAGAAAAAAAAATTACAATAATTTTTGGATTACTGTAAATGAAAAACCCATTCGGAAGAGCGTGCCAACCACTCCATAATCAAGCCAAGCCGGCATCATAGAGAGGCACTCCGGAAGCAAATTACAAAGGCACTCCGGAAAACTGTAGTCAAAATAAGCACTCCGGACCTCTCACGCCTAACCACTCCGGCCCAAAAGCAGCACTCCGGAGAACACCAATCCACTCCGACCCAAAATCAGCACTCTGGAAAATGCCACTCCGGTCGCAAATCGCACCTGGCCAATCTGGCCCAAAAATTGCAGAACTCAACAAGCCACTCCGGACTCATATAAGCACTTCGGAAACCTGTACACTCCGGAAGATTGCCACTCTGGCGACAACTCGCGCCTGGCCACTCCGGCCCAAAAGCATCACTCCGAAGATTTGTCACTCCGGAAGTTCGCGCATGGCCACTCCGGCCCAAGTACTCCAGCTTCAGAAAAACTACTCCGTCCTCAAAGGCACGCCGCCATTGAACATAATCCACTCCGTCCACCCTTTGGAGTAGCAATGGAATACCGGAAGTCACTCCGACTAAGAGGAGCATCAATCAGTCCGGCCAGCAAGGGGACGCAGACCACTCCGGCTCTGTAATAGCCCAAAGTTTCTCCGCCCAAAGCCACTCCGTCCAACATCACTCCGTCTTAGGAGTTACTCCAGCTTTCGTTGGCTGATCCCATTGGCCGATGTGTGATGATCCTCTGCTATGGTCCTTGCTGATGCTTGAAGGTTACTGCGTCTGGTGTTGGTGGATCTGCTGCCTGTGAGGTTGCTGAATTGCTGGCTTCTGGCAATTTCATCCCCACTGGTGTGGTTAATCAGATGCCCCTGTGATGGACTTTCTGTTCTGTTGTGGCTACCATCTCTGTTGGTTGTAACGTTTGTGTGCATTAGTAGCTTCCATGTATCTTGGTTCTGGAATGATTACATCCTGCTGGATGTAATGTTTGGGGCGGCAGCCTTGTGGTGTGCCCTTGCTGGTTGAATTCGATGCTGGTATTTGGGGTGGGTGTGATGAAGCTAAAAATTTGAAATTCGATTCTGCCAGACGCT
>JAODPA010039873.1:0-12056 GCA_025585075.1 Nepenthes mirabilis | reverse complement strand
TAAGTATTATACTAATATGATTTATTATATTATATATCAGGTTGACATGGTCCGATCGTGTTGTGGGCTAGCACATCATACATGCTGGCTAATGCAGTTTGCTATAGTCTAAGGTATGGAGCCGTATCATATATAACATAATACTATTTGCCACAAGCTGTATTGGGCCATGCCGTATTAGTGGTGGAACAATCTAGTTGACATATCATTGAATTATCGAATCTTCTATCAAGTTCTCACACATTACAACATCAAATAAGTATATTATTCAAAACTCAAATTAGTAAATTATTTCAAAAATCTAGAACATTTGAAAGATTATGAGGATGAGAGACAAATTGATGGAGGGCTTGACTTCGTATTTTATAGAAAAATAAGTGTGTTAAAGGACTATACTCTGTCTCTTATTTTTTGGCTACTGTCCTATTTTTAGGAAAAGTGGGGTGAGTACTATTAGTCATTCGAATCGTAGTTTTAATAATTTTCAGCAGTATGAACTTACAAAAAATGCAACGCTTAATTTAGAATACTTATGAAATCTTTTTTTTTTCTTTTTGGTGTTGACCTTTTTATCTATCTTTGTAAAATTCAATCAATTAACTTTGTCAATAGAAAAAGGGTTCAAAAAAAATTCCCACTTGTAATGTGTTTATGCAATGTTGCAGTCGGACAAAACTTCAGTGTTAGGAGAGGCTATAAAGTACAGGAAACAACTGCAAGAAAGAATAATAACCCTCGAGGAAGAAATATCAAAACGAGCTGTTGAGCCACTCGTGGTTGTGAAGACATCACAAGCCATAATTGAAGCTGAGCACAGTTCAAGCAATCAAAATTTCACCGGCCATTACAACCGGCAGCTGCTGCTACCGGAGATTGAAGCCAGATTTTTTGACACCAGTAATTTGCTTAAGATCCATTGTGAGCAGCAAAAAGGAATTCTAGTTAGAATTGTAACTGAGATTGAAAAGCTACATCAATTCATTGTTAATGTCCATGCTGTGCCGTTTGGTAATTCAGCTCTGGATATAACCATTATTGCCCAGGTAATATTTCTGTCCTCCGATGTTTATTTTTCCTCTTTTATCTTGCCCTAAATTGAATTACTAAACCCACATTTATTTTCTTAGATTGCAAAATGTCACAAAAATATTGAAATCCACACAAATGTAGAAAAATCACTTTTTTTTATTTTTAACTTGTTGAGCTATGAGGACCCACCAAAATGGCAGAGAGAGTGATGTGAGATATTTTCAAAAAAAATATTTAATCAAAATGATGTTATGATTTTAATACCAATAGTATAGGAAGTGGAATTTCAAATATGAGTTTTTCATAGCCTTCCCATAAATCCCACTGTTGCATCCTAGGTCTCTGGTTGTTGCACAGATTAGAGAGCCATCAGATTCCTCGTTGTCCGGATAGGATCACGAGTAGGTCTGATCTCTGTCGTCGTTAATTTGTAACTTTTACAACATACACTATAAATAAGAGGTTAGAGGTCAGCGGGATTTTTCTTAACGAAAATATTTCGACGTTCAAGTCAGTGACTTCTCGTAAAGAACGGAAATGGGCGCACACTTAGAGGTGCGTTGAAATATACTGAGTGTGTGGTGGAAGTGTGTGGATGTAGGAGTATGGGATCGATGAGCGTTTTGTGGGAGGCCTCGCTCTCTAGATGCACTGCAACGGGTGGCTCACTTTGGTAGCCTGAGAGAGGCTGTAGAAGATTGGCGCTGGACGTAAGTTTGAGAGCAAGAACTCGATGAGTGTTCGTTTTAATGCCTGGACTCAGATTAGCGATTAGGGATCCGATCCCCTCTCTTGTAAAAGGAGAGTGAATTTGTAGGCTCCCTGGTATGGAGCTCTGGATGCGAGAATCCTTCCTGTAGGGATTCGCAAGCCATTGATCGCTGGTGACAATTGGTGGTGTCAGTTGTCGCCTTATGGCGGTGAGGAGACCGTCATACGTCGCTGGCCATACTTGGTCTGTTTCTTGTGTGAGAATTGGCTAGTTAATTGTAGAGGGCAACGCGAGCCGCGATTGGTAGAGTTAACCTTCCGCCCATTGGCTTGCCTATTCTGCGTTGCGTCTGCCGCCTACAGCCGCATTAATGAGTAACAGGAGGCGTCAATTGGCTGCAGGTATTAAGCTGCCACGTAGGCCGTTTTGAGTTTTGGGCTGAGCAGATTGTTTGGACCGTTGCTCCTTGATTGGACCTTATAATCCTTGAGCTTTACCGATACTGGCCTAACACTAGTCTCCCATGCCTGGGCTGACCAATAGTCAAGGCCTAGCATGTCCATTGAGGGTCTAGCTGGCCACTGCGTGTCCTTCCTCGAGATGCGCTAGACCTTGTTCTCTTCGGGCGTCGCTTCTTCCCCAGGCAATCACGTAGGCTTTTCAGATGCCGCAGAGATTCGGTGCTATGAAAGGAAGGGTTCACACGCAAGAGTTTGCGCCTGTATCGAAGACTTTCTTGTTTTGTGAATGACAACCATCGGGCGGCGTGCTCTGTTGGGCTCGAACACAGTGCTGGCGCGCCCATAAATAGGGGAGCCATTGACCGGAGAGATCCATGCCTTAGCCCATTGGCGAACGAGTGATGCGAAACCCTTGGCTTGTCCTGCTCCCAGCGGGAGTCCGCAAAGGAATTGGATGGACTTGCTGGAGATCTGGAGCTTCGGCCGAATACTGTCTTCACGCCCTGATTGCGAGTGCTTCCTCATACTAATGAGGGTGGCTTGGCCACTCTACCGCCATTATATGCCTTCCTCACGGCCGGCGTGACCTCCAATGTGCGGGAGGGTCCTACGGAGCTATCATCGGCATTTTGCCCTTAGGATAGTGCGTCACTGATGGCATCGACCGCGCCTAGTGGATCATATGTGCCATCTAGAGAGGAAGCACAAGGTGGAGTCTCTGTGGGGGGAGCGCGAGCTAGTCGCGTCCCCTTTGGGATTGCTACTATGGGTGCTGGTTCTACTGCCGCTGCGGTTAATATTGGGTGAACCTTCAATGTCTGGCCAGGACCGGTGACTCTGATGCTTGGGTAGATTGGGGTTCTGGTGATGGAGACAGAGAGATCTGATGTGGATCTCATTCCCCGATAAGGCTTCGAGCATCCGGAGCTGCTATTCTGAACTTTATACTCCAAGTGTTATATCTTTCTCTTTTTTATACTTTTGTTATCGCAAGCTTCATACTTTGTAAAGGAAATTTTGATTAATAAAGGTAGTAGCTGTTGTCTTTATTCTTCTGTCTTGTCTCATACACCTTTTTCCTTTTGTTGCTTTGCGTATTACATTTCAGGGCTGATTGGATCCCTTCACTGCCATGCGCGCCAAACTGTGCGCTAGTGCGTTCCCAGCTGCTCGCGGTCTGTTCCACCTGCGTTAGGCTACTTCTATATTTCTATTTGCAAATCAGTACAAAAATTCAAGACAAAAATAGAAGAAACAAGTACTTTTTGACGGCTGAAAAATATTACCATGATTGGCACAGTCCAACTACATATGCTCAAAGTATGTCAAAAAGGATTACAAGAGTCGATCGGAGAATTTATTTGTCACGTAAATAGAGCATTATGACAAAGTAGAGTGGCAACGATGAACAACAGTCTTCTACTTCACCCTTTGTTGTGGCATCAACTGCAACATCACCCATAAACAGTCTCCTTTGGGGTCATCACAGAAGACTCTGCTCCTTGGTTCCTAGTTGTTGGAGGTACAGAGGAGATTTGATGATCAAAAGCTTTTCTACACAGCCAAAGAAGATACTGTTCCATGTACAGCTTCCAACTCCACTACTGCAATCACCTTAATCAACTCTGCAGCTATCTGGGTTCAAATAAAAAGCAGCAATAAAAACGCATCCACAACTATAAGCAATACACTCCTCTAATTGCTATTGGCAATCCACCTTTAAAAAAAAAAAAAAAGGATAATATTGCCAAATGTTGGAAAAATATGGAGTGCTAATAGCAGGCTTGAGCAATAAGACAGCCAAACACCAGGTAATTGGAGCAAGTGTTGTTATACTTACAGCAGAATAGATAAAATTATGAAGAACACTCAATCAGGGGGGGAAAAAGGCCTGGGTAAATTAACCATGTAAGGATATATATGCAAAAAGGAGCATTGTTTTTTATGGTAAAAATTTGAAGAATCAGCTACATTTGGAATTGAGGAATTGTTTGGGGCAAAAGAAAATCCAAAATCCAATGGTTTTTCACAAGCATGACTAACAACAACTTCGTTCTTGTAATCTTCTCTCAAGCTATATAATACGTAAAGAAGATGAAAAATACATAAGGAGAAGTGAAGAACAGAGGCTATATCTTGGTTAAATTTTAGTACCAACAAATTCCTGAATCTCACTGAATGGAGATTGTTCAAATTTATTGTTCTCCAATTCTAAATTCATAAAATTCATAGCTTTCTTCTTTTTTTCTTAAAAAAAAAAAATAAGTAGAAATTATGTCTCTGAAAAGGATAGTATTTGTCTTTTGTATATCTATGGAGTTATCGAACATAATGATACGAAATCAAGCTTTAATGCAACAATAGAAAGAAAGTGGAAACAAATTCCATGCCTTTTTGAAGGAAGAAAAAACTGCTTGTTTGTAGAAAGGTTATCCAAGAAGCAGAATGAAGCGAGGGAAGGAGGAAAGAAAAGAAAGGAAAAGGGAAGAAATAAAGAAGGAGCAGAAAAATAAGAGAAGCATAGATGACCGTTAAAAAAAAAAAAGACAATTATAATTTCTCAATATCAATCTAATTTATCAATAACCACTCAAACAATATCTTTAATATATTAGGGATGTCTGCACAACAAAAATTTCAAAACATCACTTGGGAAATGTAGTCAACACATTGAGTCTCATAAAAAGTCCTGCTTTGAAGCTTTGTGAACAATGACATACTAGTTACTGGGAAAAGCATGTGTTGATGAGGTAGTTGATCTACTTCTATGTTAGGATTTTGAAATTCTGTTAATAAAAACAAGCACCACAAAAATATCAAAATATTTTTCTTGAAAAATCTTTCTAAAACAGAAGAAAAAAAACCATGGATCGAAATCTATTTGAAAATTCTATTAAAAAACTCTTACGATTTACAATTTCATAATAAAGTGAAAGTTGGAAAAAACTCTCCCTTGCTCACCCAACAATCTTATAATACCTTTTTTTTCAATCATTCAATACTATCTAAGCTTTTGGGATGTTTACAAATTTATACAAAAGGTAATATTTATAGGGGTTCAACCACCCCGGATAGCTTCTTTTCATAAGTAATATGGATCTTTTCTTTCAGGATTAATTTCTCTCATTTATGAAATTTGAGGAGTCGTTAATATTTCAGAGCAGTATGGTAATACTCACTATTTACAATGTTGACATGTTGGCATTTAGATGTCTTACTTGTCATTGGGACATGAGGCCGTCAATGATTGAAGTTGCAGATGAGCTACAATACAACAAGCTTACCACGGGGGCATCTCCTGAAAGATAACGTCCTCTTGATCACCGCTCTTGAACAAAAGTGAGGAGGGTGCAGCAAGTAGAAGCGTGATTGCTCCAGAAAATTTAGCAGATTGATTAGCTTCCATGAAAGAAGGTGAAGATTGTTTCCCTATCCTGTTCAAAATCCTTGAGTGTAACAGTGAATAGCAGAAGAACTAGTACCAGGATCTTAAATTTGGTTTCATTTTCAAATTTTGGAGGAATCTTAAGTATATTACAAGCTTTAAGTATTTTAGCAGGCACTTACTTTGACACCATTCAAAAAACTTATAATACACATTATAGACCAGAAGATAAAATATTTACACCCAAGACCGTAAAATCACCTACAAAAGAATAGGAAAAGAGGATAGAAGAGCAAATGAAATTATGAGAATTAGGTTTTATGTTGATATTTATACTCTTGGCACCAAAAAAAAAAACAAAAGCTATTTTTTTTATAAAGTAGTCATGATGCCAAAATTCCACTTTTGCTTTTGAATTTTAATAAAAACTGCTTCTAGTTTCAGCTCATTCTACAAGGCAGATAGCAATGATTTTGGCGAACTTGACAACACAAGAAAAAAAATCCCACCCATACTTTGGTAAAAAGTGTTTGTCCTCAAAAAACAGTTTGTTAGATCATGTTATTCAATAACCTAATACTTTATCTTATAATTTTTCTGCTCCTTTCACAAATAAATTGAATTCTTTTGATCCTCTAGGGAAGAAAATCCACATGAATTTATAGAGACTAGAAGTGTACATTATATATTTTTTTGTATATTGTATAGATAAAGTAAAATCTATATTTGGAGAAGAAAATTTTCCTGTTGGTTTTGGGATTTATCTATGCTTTGGGTGTTTTGCTAATACTAGATTGTCCTTTTGCATGTATATTGCATATAATAGATCTAAAGTAACCTTAACCTTTTCTAGACCCGATGCTAAGCGAGAGTTTTATAAACAGGATTATCTTTTATGTATGTGGAACGATTTACTCAATGCGCCATAGTTTACTTGCTTGACAATACAAACGCTTTATTTTGGGTAAATATACAAATATTTATTTGTCATCGTTGATTAATAAAATTCCTCTCTTTAGTTCTTGCTTGTGTTTCTATTTTAAAAAAGCAATTTTGAGAAAAATTGTAACCTACACATACAAATGCTTTATATGTTTTGAAAAGTTCTGAATTAAAACTTGTAAAAAAAATATCATAAATAATCTCAATTGTTATTAGGAGGTTTTCTAATAATGTTTACTTGTTTGTAGATTAATAACATGTTTATTTGACTTTCTTTGGACCCTCAAATAGAAGCATTAAATTAATGGATAGTTATGGACAAGGAATCTTGTATGATAATATCATGACTAACCTAAGGATATTCTTCTAGCCAGGAACATGCCATCCACCATATGAGCTGCCTCTGCCAAGTTGCAAGCTTCTTCAAACATTGGTGCAACCGAAAGTACTGAAGCCAGCTTAGAGGTCTTCAGAATAACCCACAGTTAGGCCAATGGCATTGTCTTCTTAAATCCCTTTCTTAATATAACATCTTCAGCATCACACATGACTAGGTCTAAGCCATTGTATTCTTCAACCTCTTTCTTAATTTCTAAGGTTTTAAGCCTCAGTATTAGTCCATCTAGCTACCGTATATCTTTAAACCTCTTTTCTTTTGTAACCTCAGATGCTGACCATTGTTCACGTCATTAGTATGGTCTGTTCATAAGCACGAGAAAATTAATAAGAATGATTGATTTTATGTGATGATGAATGGACAATAAGTCACTCTCAAACCCATGAACAGAGACTACATAGAAGCATGTGAATATACTTTCACGAAGGTTGAGACACGAGGACAACAAAAACAAAGAGAAGATGGCGTCCAAATCCCACAGTTTCCATATGCTATTGATAAGAATTTTGCTAATGTATCCACCAATGCTCCTATATTTTAACTTGTTGGGATGAAGTCAGAATGCTGCATCGTTCCTCTAGTTTATCATCTCATTTTCTTTTTTCCTCACATTGTTTAATACCAACATTCATCACACAAGTGAATAAATGCTCAAACATTTTTCACTACCAATCGAATCATATCCATAGAGGACATGGAAGGCACATTTGAAATTGTTACCACTCAAGAAGTGAACCTACGCAAATACCATATGGTTGTCAAATAATGTTGCATCAGTTCTCACATGCTTTATTTGACAAGGATAATTGATGACAATTTTTTTGGGGAGAAGGGGGAGGGGGAATCTAGTAAGCCTCACTGGAAATAGAAACTACATAGATGTATATGTTATGACTGCACAAATAAAAAAAAAATATCATCAGGATATGTTCAATATCTACCATATTTCCTAGCAGACTAATCCACATTAAAACACAATTATTTCTTACTAAAAATGGGGAAAGAACTTAAGTAGTACAACAGAGTACAAATCCACAATCACAAAGTGTTAGATGGAGAGAACCTACCACTGGCAGCTGCCACTTGGTCAAAAGCAGCAGCCATCAGCCCCATATGTGGAGTACGCATTGCAGAGACCTTTGTGGAGAATGAAATTAGTAGTGTCTGAGAACTACTTAATGAATGAAAGATGACAACCCCATAAATTCAAGGGAAAGTTATATTATGCTTGAATGATTTCACAGAGGTGTGTGGTATTACCAGCACAAGACGAGCAAAAGCTGATCCACAAAGTATGAATCACCAACATCAGCTTCAATCAGACCTAGTCCTTCGTACTATAACAACTGGGATGTGTTGAATTTTGGGCCAATCATCACCTCTAGGACCTCTACATCTGTCCGTCAGTCCTGGACATCCGACAATAATAAGTTCTTTCATGGAGGTAAGGAATCGAATCCCTTCCGGCAGAAATGTCAACTGAGGACAGTCATGTAACATAATCCACTTGAGGGACAACATGCTGCTTATCCATTCTGGTATGGCAGTGAATTTGTAATTGCATGAAATGTCTAAAGCGCGGAGGGTAGTGACATATTGAAGTCCATCAGGGAGCGCAAACATCTTAGGAATAAAAGAAAACCGCAAAGCTCGAAGACTCTTCAGGGCTTTCCATGGCATCCCGTCCCCTGGCATGCCATCCGCTGACAAATCAAGTTCTTTGCAATCCGAAATCATCAATTCCTTGAGGGAAGTGAGATATTCCAATCCTCCAGACAATGATCTTAATCTCAGGCAGTGAGTGATCTTAAGAGACTTGAGACAAGATAGGCTTCTGAATACATCTCCAAGTGTAGACAAACTGAGAAGATTGTGGTCCTGGAAATCTAGAGAAGTGAGATTTTGCAAATATTCCAGTGGCAGAGTAATCAGATTGTCCCCATTGTCAATGCATAAACTGTCCAACTTTGAAAGAGCCTGAGAATAAGAAGTGGATGAGGATGGTGAAGCATCTGCTGAAAACGATGCAGGGCTCACGATCATCTTCAGCACAGAGAAGTTTTCATTAACCTTCACCAGCTTAAGTTCTCTAACATTTGGACAAAGAGGCATAGCTGTCAGGTTAGGACAACTCTCCACAAAAAGCTTAGAAAGTTTAGGAAATGATGGCCAAAATTGATGTTTCTGCCACTTCTCTATGGCTGCCACAGATGATGCTGTTCCATGATCCTTGCTGGTTGTCGCTGGTGCATGCTTCCACCATCCCTTTAGTTTATACATAGAAGACAATGTGAGCTCTTCAAGGGAAGGAAAGAATAATGCTGTTGCTGACGACAATGACGAGGTAGGCTCACAGCAACAACTCTCCATGTACAAGACACTGTTTAACGACTTAAGACTCAGATGTTTCAGAAAAGGAAGCTGGCTGAAAGATGGAAGATACTGGCACTTTCCACACTGTACAAGCTGAAGCTTAACTAGATTTGGGAGGGTAGAACTCAAATTATCCCTGCTTGCCCAATTTGGGAGCCTCGTTTCCCTGTACCTGTAAATCTTCAGCATCTTAAGATTGGGATGGGGTTGAAGGCCATCCAGCAACTGTTCATCATGCTTATCACTGATGCTACTATGATAATTCTGTCCGTACAGTGTTATATGAAGCTCCGATATGCCGCATTTGCTCCTTAAGTTTGCCTCCCTTGCTTCAGAGACAGGATCTTTGAGTTCTCCAAAAACTGATATACGTAATTTTCCTCGCAAGTTATTGAGGGCATTCAGATCCCTCAGTTGAGCAGTATGGGATTTGAAATTAGAATCAGAACTACTGCGAGACCCAACAATAAACGAACTGAGTTTGTGAAGGGCAGTCAATATCCCCATTCCCGAAGGCATGTGAGTTAAACAGTCGCACTTACTCACATCAAGGTGCCTCAGATTAATCAGCTTCTTCATATTCATAGGCAGTTCTGTAAGTTTGTGACAAGCACGAAGTTTTAATGTCTCCAGATTTTGCAGCTTTGTAATGGAAACTGACAGTTCTTGTATAGGTACATGGGAAAGATCAAGATACCTCAAGTGAACCAACTTCCCTATTGAACTAGGCAATGATTCAATTCCAAGATTATGTAGATCCAACACCCGCAAGCATTCAAAACTCAAGATTATTTGATTGCATAATGATCTACTGAATTCTGTCCCATCTTTTATTTGCACCGGCAAAAGGAATGTTCGCGAATTCTTCAACTTCAACAAGGAGCCATGAAATGCTGATGACGATTTTAAGGAGCAGCCAAAGGACAAATGATGTGCCCACTTATCAATGTCCCATTCCGTAGACTTTGTCAAGGTGCATTCAGCTCCGGCGACTTCTAGGGCTAAATCGTGCATTAAATCATGAATTTTGCACTTTGCAATATTGCCCAACTTATCTCTTGTTATGTCCTGGAAAAAACACCTTTGTAGTAAAGTCATAAAATACTCTTCGCCAGCCTCTTCCAGACACTGGCTTTCATATGATGGAACAATGAAGCCCTCTGCCATCCACAGACTGATCAGTGTTTCTTTGCCCATTTCAAAATCTTTCGGGAACAACGCGCAGTAAGCGAAACAATTCTTCAACGGAGACCAAAGATGATTGTAGCTCAGTTTTAGGATGTTCATGATGTTGTTTCCACTCTCAACTATTTTCGGCACCTCATTGTCTTTGAAAGCCAACCACTTGCTTTCATCTTTTCCATATAGAAGACTTCCTAAAGTTCTTATGGCAAGGGGAACATTTGCACACTTTTTGACAATTAGCTTCCCTACCTCTATAAGGTTCGAATTCTTTTGCTGTTGTCCGGGCTCAAAGGCCATTTTCTCAAATAAAGACCAAGACTTTTCATCCGAAAGGCCTTTCAGTTCATAAGGAGGAATAACGCCTGCTATTTTCGCTACCTCCCTGGATCGTGTGGTCAGCAAAATTTTACTTCCTGCTCCACCAACCATCAACAAAGCTCTCAGCTTAAGCCACTCATCACGATTCTCATTCCACACATCATCCAGGACAAGCAAGTACTTCTTCCCATCAATTTCTCTCCTAAGTTGGCTCTGCAGCTGGTCTATTTCTAAGTTCTGCGGCTTCACATTTGTTGCAGACATCAGAATCTTCTCAATAATCACTTTGATATCAAACACGTCTGAAACACATATCCATAGCCTTAACTCAAAATGTTTACCAATCTTCTCATCATTATATATAAATTGAGCTAAGGTAGTCTTCCCAAGGCCTCCAATACCCACTATTGAAATAACAGAGACATTCTCCTCTACAGTGGCGTCGAGTATCATATCCATTACTGCTTTCTTATCGTCATCTCTCCCAATAACCTCTTCCGCATCGACAAAGGAGTAGGTTTGTTCTCTTCTCGAACTCCCTGCTCGGTCCTCATCCCGATGCAGCCTGAAGGCAAACTCGGCACCGTCTTTTGCTATCTCATCCAGCCTCACCCTAATCTTCTTGATCTTTCGAGCCATTCTCAAAGCAAAAGCGGGTTGGTTGGAGTGGGAGAAGAAAAGGTGTACCTCTTTGGTGATTTGGTTGCCAGCAATGATCTCCTTTTGTAACGCAACCGTGGCGAATTCGTCGAACAGGTCATCCGCTTCGACGACGACAGGCCTAAGCCTTTCAAGCCAACCCCGAACGGCATGGCTCTCCACTTGCTTCTGCTCCGCATCCAGAAGCACATCTTTGATCGTGTTTGTCGTGTTTTTGAGCTTTTCGAGCTGGTCCTTTAAGCCCCATGCTGATGCAATCTCCTCTAGCGCTTTTGACCCCAGATTCTCGAGGAGTTTCTGGGCGATGTTAAATAATACCGCTTCAGCCATCCTTTATTCCTGGGTAATCTAAGGATTATGGAGATAGGCTGCAGCCTTGGAAGGGAATGCAAAGAACAGAAGATTGAAATGGGACGACGACGTGCAGTGTGAAGTCTATGCACAGGTCAATGCAATTATTTGTACTTCCTAAGCTGAAATGAACAATGCAAAGGCAGCTCGGTGGAAAAGTTCCAGGCGACGATGGACCTGTGCCACATCGGTAGTATTTTTTTTTTTTTATTAATTCGATGGTTGAGTTTTTTTTTTTAAATA
>JAODPA010039862.1:0-12055 GCA_025585075.1 Nepenthes mirabilis | reverse complement strand
TTTTGTAAAACTTGGCCATGATAAATTCTAAGCATGAAATGATAAATTAATCAATTAATGCAGAAAATTCACCAAATATGTACAATTTAGTATATGTGCAGAATTTTTTAGGAATTTCAAAACATACATGTTTAATTATATGTATTATTTACTTCATATAACTCATATATTTGTATAACGATCGTATTTAACTAAACTAATATTTATCCCGGGATACAGCTACGGTGCAAATTAAGTCCAACGGATCGGCGTAAGCACAATTAATAGACCCGAATGGCAACCAAATAAATTTCAAAGGATGAGAAGATAATTTGGCCCCCAAAATTGAATTAATTGGTAACTGAATTAAAATCTGGTTGAAGAGAAAGGGTTCGGGCAACAATATAGCTAAAATGCAGCAAAGGGGGCGGCCAAATTCAGCAAGGGAGGCACAACATCAGCAAAATTCAGGAAACAACACCGGTATACTCAACCTGGCAGCAGCTACAACATCAAAATTGAGGGCTTCTCCAGCCAATATACAACCGGGCAGCAATTCCCTAACTCTTAGCCAAATTTTGAAGGAAGTAAAGCACCTCATGGCTGCTTACTTCAGCAAGACTTCAGCAACTCCAACAGCTGAAGCCAATTTACCACGGTAGCAGCAACTCTCCCACATAGCAGCAGCTTCCCACGGCATCAGCAGCTCCTCACTTCAGCAAAGGGAGCAGCTTACCTCAACAAGAATAAGCTGCTTGTGTCACCAAGTTTAACCACCAACTAGCCTTCCACCGGGCAAAACATGAAGCCAACAACAAGCAAAGCAAAGGATTACAGAACACGAAAATTAGGGACACACGGCTGGATTTAGGAAGGAGAATTAGGTGGTGGTGGCAAGATTGGTGACTCAGCTTCTTAGCTTCTAAAAATTATAAGAGACGTGTGAGGAGAGGAAGAAATAAGGAAAGAAAATCGTGGGAGAAAGGGAGAGAAAGCTGAAGGAAGATTGAATGAAATAGTGGGGAAGTGAGGTACAGAACCAAAAGTAGTAGGGGGAAGGAAATTGTGACGGAACGGGTTATTTTCCTCTAATAACCTCCGTCAATAAACATATCAAATTAACTCCCAAAATTAAATAATATGGAATTCTATAAAAAATCGGACAGAGTTTTTCCTAAATATGGGCCAAAACTATACATACAACCGGTATAAATAAACCCGTACAACACACAAAATAGCCAATCTTTAAGATTCGGCCACAATCACAACATTTAACACAGGATCCACAATTGTCATATCATCTATGGTTCCAATACAGTATCTCTACTAATATATCGGATCTAAAAGAGATGCCATCTCGGACAATAACAAAATCCAAGATCACAAGTAATAGCGGAAGTAAAACTAGATACATAAACCACCTGTGGAAGCATAACAAAATTTACAATAATACATAACATATCATGCCATATTCTATTATGCAATATAAATCTGACTTAACTAATTCAATTTTATTACATTAAATATATACAAAACTACAAGTCCTCAGAGTCCAACTGATCTCTTTAACTTATCCTCCGCATTGCTCTTAACTAATCAGACGTCAGCTCATAACTCTTATCTAGAAGGAAGAAGAGGTAAGAGTGAGCTAATAGCTCATTAAGTGCATCATAACAGAGTATTGAACAATAATAAGAAGATTAAATAGAAGAAAGATATAAACGAAACTTGAATAGACATGCTTGGGATGCAATTTACTTCTTTCTTATTCTTATTTTCTTTAGGATATAACTTAAACATATTTATTTATCTTTGCGGATCCGAGCTAATAGATCCTACTAGCCAAAGGGAGTGAATAATCGAGAATATATTGTGTTCACTTCACACAATCTAAGACTAGAAATAGGAATAGGAGATCCCTTCTCATGGGATCGATACATGAGTGCCTCCCGAAAGTAGGCCAGGAACAGAAAACTACCCTCTAGGTTAACGTCATGAGAAAGGGCGGACCATGTATAACTCAATGGACGGAGTTGTCATCGATTACCACTGAAACGTCCTAACGTATGTCCCGAATATCACCCGTTATAATAAGCGGCTAGGATAATTCCTTGAGTTTTCATTGTCACACTAGTGGCATACCTGGGGACATTGCCTATCAAAATATGAACGCGGATCCTAATTTCAGGGTTACAGATTTTTTTTGAGAAAAATTTTATCAGATTCTTTTCACAAATATCTTCATTTAGGAGATCAGAACAAACTCTTTTCACATATATCTCCATCTGGGAGATTATATTCATCAAATTTCCTTCAAGTTATTCATGTACTTATTGTCTTACTAGCAGATTTCAGTCTTTTTATAACTTTCATACGAATATCATAAATAGAAGAAAGATTGAGAATTCTTACAATTGAAGAGCAGATTAACTTTGAGAGCTTTCGGATGCGAAATTCTTTCACAAACGGATATATCAGAGCTTCCAAATTATTTGATTGGACTTACACAAATATACATATCATTTGATTAGCAGTTAAAATATAGAAAAATTATGTAAAATATCGTCCAAAATCCTTGGGTGAATAGTATCTGTGAACAGTGTACGTGAATAGTGCACTGATGCATATATTGATTTATTTTTAAAATTTCGGATATCCAATAGGTAATTTATCAAACTCAAGGCATGGGTAACTATAATCCCAAGTCAATTTATACATTTAACTCCAAATAGAAGCTCAAACGGTATTCAGGCGCGGGTTAAGGGCTTCGTAAACGAAATTCCACCAAATTACACAAATTTGAATACCCAATCGGTAAATTAACTTACCCAATTCATACATAATCATATTCTAGTCCCAAATAAATCAAAAGCCCCAAAAATCAAAGCCCGAAACCACCCGGGCGCCGAGTTAGGGTTTCACGAACGGGAATTCACGAACGGGAATTTGCCTAGGGTATGGGTAATGGTATTCTAGCTTCAATTTATACAAAAGCCCCAAAAATCGAGGGTTGAAATCCACCCGATCGCGCATAAATAGTAGACGTGCGTGAGGGTTCTGACATGCAAAACGGTGCGAAAACAATGAATCGAACGACGAATTTCACATATATACGTAACTAGACTATGCACATCACAATGATGTACATGGGGTCGGGTATCAGGATGAAATACGCAAAAGGGATAGAACAAAAATCAATGGAAACGGAAGAAAAATGGTATAGATGTACTTGACTGGACATGCTATACAACTTTCCCAACTAGCTCAAACTCGAAATCGGACTCCGCAGCCTCGATTCCCTCCTTTCTCTCTCTTCTTTGGCGCGCTCTCTCTCTCTCCAAGGGTTTCGGTTCGTGGGAAAATGCAAAGCAGGTTGCATATTTAAAGTTGTCAGGTGCTTAAGCTCTAGGCGAGCGTGCAGCGTGCTCAATCTCACTGCCCAGGCTCGTGCTCAAGCGTGTAGAGAGCTCATAGAGAGCGCTGCTACTCTGGATTCTGCGCTCGCTATGGGCTCGAGCCCACGACGGGCCAGGGTCAGGCCTGCAGCGAGCCAGCTTTGCATTTCACCGTTCGGAATCCGTTTTGATCCTTTAAACCCAATTCTTCGCATTTCTGGATCCTAATTTTGATTATATAACCTTACTAGACCATGATTATCATAATTTAAAACTCAAAATCTTATTTACAGGGTAACATTCCGCAATTACAACTTCGCTTCCCAATTTTGCCTATTCCGGATTTTTAAGCTTTTAAATCCAATTCCAGCCGTGCCTTTTGACCACAATCCACCCATTTCAACTTAATTATTTTCAAGTTACCATGTTTTAGAAATTTAAAACCTCACCACCCATATTAACCAAATCTTGGAAATCGATACTTTACAGGGCCAAACTTCCTCTTTCTACTTCCGAACTCAATTTTTTTCTTTCTAAATCTAATCCTTAATCATTATTAATTCAATTACACCCTAATTATTACATTTCGAAACTTGGGCCATCACATTCTTCTCCACTTATAGAAATTTTATCTTCAAAATTTGATGAACCTCAAGATCCCCAAATCAAAGGTAATGTTCCTAGTGCTCCCAAATTATCTCCTCGATTAAACAATGATCCCATAAAACCAAAAGCATTTGAATTACTCCGGTCCTTATTATTGGGTTAGTTCTATTAGAACCTAGATTGAAATCTCATTAGGAGACAAATTCTTAATCTCCCAACAATGACTCATCACGATTACGCATTTACTTCCATAATTTACGGTACTTGGGAGATTTTACACTATACTACCATGTTCGAGGACAACCCATATCTATTAACTCCCTTCAATTTAGCTTAAAACTCAATTGATTGAAAATTCTTATTTTAATTTACGTTAAGTCTCAAAAATGAGCATTCTTCTCGAACCTCAAATGTAACCTTAAAATATGGGGGTTCACCACATGTTCGTTGCGCAACTCTGATTAATTACCTAACTACAAATCGTCCGATTACAATCTGCCATTGTATCAAATTTAACTTAACATCCAAAACTTTTTGATCAAGTTTTAATTAAGATTTTGGCATAAACCTCAAATCGCAAACAATCCTCAAGTCAAAATACTTTACTTTCCTTACTATTTCATTGGTATGTCATCAAACCGACATTTTCCTAATATACACAATCTATATGAAACACTTAGATTACACAATAGTCATAATTAGAGCAAATCCCAAGATAGCCATATTATGCAAACAATTCCTACAAATTCTCAACTTGCAGCCAGATCAGAAACTATAATTGTAGCAATCACCCAAAGATTGATATAACTTCTGGTCATCACCCGAAATCTCAGGACCCAAACACTTAACAATTCCAGGACTCTCGTTGGCATATCAAAAAGTCAACCGATCAAAACCGAACGTGTTATCCATAAGCACGATGAGCGATTCACCCTAATCATCCTGAGACAAAACCATAAGGGCTTTTTACTTCCTAATTTCATATTTCCAATGTGTCGAACATGATTCTGTCTCTTAATTTAAGAATTTGATAATCCCATTTTCCAAGTATTACAACGGACTCTTGGTTTACCTTTCACATCTCCTACGAAGCGCCAAAAACGTATTAAGTCTAATGACTCCCAACATTAATCGCCTGTGCTAATGTTCGCCTTCATAAAAGACACTAAGGTTCCTCTTCATGGTCCTTAAAACTGATCTTACTACTGGCAATGTCATAAGATCATCTTTTCCTTGTAATACAATTATTCAGGCCCTTAAGACTATTAGACAATAGTTATCTCCAGAAATAACACCTATAAATCCTCAGAGTAAGGATTCCTTCCGGCTATCACTAGCTATGGGTGAAAAATTTCAGCTTATGGGTCTCTCCCCCACTTGAGTCGAGGGTAGCCACCTATCACGATACAAGAAAAACATAATCCCAGTTCTCCCTAAAAAACGTCTCATTCTACTGCAATTTATTTGATCCCTCAAGGATCAACCCAAACGACATGGTCAATAATTTACCATTTATTTTTCAAAAGTTATCATCACATATCTCATTTTGATGAACACAGATTGCTCCCCGTTTAATGTCCCACGGATGCTGCAATCTCGGGGATTGCTTGTCGGATCACTTAATAAATTTAGTTAAACCTAAGATGACCATGCACCTCTATGACACTAATCAGTCTTCCTAATTAGCCACCGCTTAAAGTCCCATGGATTTAAAATCATGTTATCAAAAAGCCATGTGTTCAACAAGGCTTTTTCTTCAAACTAAACTCACGTTCCTTTCTCGATCAGGCGTTCGGTTAACAACCGCTCTCCATCCATGACACAATTACCAACGGAGTACATACTTCCTACAATGAGGTCATTTCAATATAGACCCGAATATGGCTGAAAGATCTAACCTATAACATTTATGAAGTGTCAATAAACCTTTAAAAACTCAAACGATGTTCTTGAGCTTCGTTGCAGCCATATCCTCACCTGATTGCTGCCACGGGCATAATTTCTGATTATCCACAATCAACACGTTATGAATACAAATTGATCTTAGAAATCACCTATCTATTCCTTGTGCCCAGTTATCGATTGATTAATCTTCTGAGTAACCAATTGCGTGATCATCTACAAATAACTTTATTAGTTAATCTTGCTTCCCCAAAAGTTCCGTGGTATTTTTAATGGTACATAATCGAAGTTCCTTCAATTTCGCATGAGATCCTCAAAGTTAGTGTTGATCCCAACACAACCTCATTTACTTATCAAAGGCAATCAGGTTGATATTTTCCTCCAAATGTATGTTCCCAAGCCTTACACAACTAAATTCCTTGGCGACCACGAAATGGACTTCAAAGAAGTGGTCTCATTTACTAATCAGACTTAATGCTTATCTCTAATTGGATCAACTATACTTTTTATTCAGAATTTATAATTTGATTGCAAGGCATAATATCTTATCAATACAATCCACACCAACACCCACGAACACCTTTTCAATTCCTACAGGATTTGCATCACCTGGCATTCAAACTCCCAATTGTTACGAAATTGATCATAATTCGGCATCCTTAAATTCACTATACTAAAATCGACTCCAAGTGACCTAAATTTCAAGCCATTAATTTCACTTTAGCTGCTGTACTTACTAGGTTAACTAAGCATCCCCCTTCTCATCGAATTGCTAGTCTAATGACCTCAACTCAGAACAAATCAAACCTGAACTCTAATCCAAAATCAATTAACCTAGGCCACGAATCAGAATTAACCATCTTAAGCACTAAATCGGTACCAATCAAATTTGAACCTCAAGGTGCCTCCGTACAGCTCCTCTCAACCTCACAGTCATCCACTACCACGAATGGGCCTTCACTTATGACCCGTAGCGGCTACTAATATCCTATCTGAAGGCAACAATGCAGTCAAATTATTCTTAGGGTGCTATCTACGGTGTAGGAGTTAAACAATCAAGCCCATCCTCTATTTCTAATTTAGTTCAACCTAAGCTAGCCAACCAAAATAATTAGAACTATTATGTTCCAATTTAATTTTCCTACACCTATGTCTACCTATCTGATTGATTCAAATTGATCATAAGTTTTCGCATACGATTTAAATCAAACCTAAGGTATCTATTTTCTTTAATACTAACTGTGACGAAACGAGTTATTTTTCTCTAATAACCTCTGTTAATAAACATATCAAACTAATACCTAAAATTAAATAATATGAAATTCTGTAGAAAATTGGGCAGAGTTTTTCCTAAATATGGGCAAAAATCATACATACAACATGTATAAATAAACATGTACAACACACAAAATAGCAAATCTTTAAGATTCGGCCATAATCATAATATTTCACATAGGATCCACAATTACCATATCATCCATGGCTCCAACACAATATCTCTATTACTATATTGGATTTAAAAGAGATACCATCTAGGGCCATAATAAAATCCAAGATCACAAGTAATAGTGGAAGCAAAATTAGATACATCAGCTACTTACGGAAGCATAATAAAAGCTACAATAATGTATTACATATCATGTCACATTCTATTATATAATATAAATCTGACTTAACTATTTTCATTCTATTACAGTAAATATATACAAAACTACAAGTTCTCAGAGTCCAACTAATCTCTTTAGCTTATCCTCCACCTTGTTCTTAACTAATCGAGCGTCAACTCGTAACTCTCATCTGGAAGGAAGAAGAGGTAAGAGTGAACTAATAGCTCAACAACTATATCATAACTGAGCACTAAATAATAATAACAAGGCTAAACAGAAGAAAGATATAAATGAAACTTGAATAGACATGTTTGGGATGCAATTTAATTTTTTCTTATTCTTATTTTCTTTAGGATATAATTTAAACATGTTTATTCATCTTTGCGGATCTGGGTTAGTGGATCCTACTATCCAAAGGGAGCGAATAATCGAGAATAGATTGTATTCACTTCACACAATCTAATACCAGAAATAGGAACAGGAGAACCCTTCTTGTAGGATCGGTACAGGAGTGCCTCCTGATGGTAGGCCAGGAATGAAAAACTACCCTCTAGATTAACACCCTAAGAAAGTGCCACGTATAATTTTATAGACAGAGTTATCTTCAATTATAACCATAACGTCCTAAGACATATCTCTAATATCACACGCTATAACAAGCGGCAAGGATAATCCCTTGAATTTTCACTGTCATACTAGTGACATGCCTGGGGACATTGCCGATCAAAATATGAACGCGGATCCTAATTTCAGGGTTACAGATTCTTTTTGAGGAAAGTTTTATCAGATTCTTTTTATAGTTATCTCCATCTGGGAGATCAGAACAGACTCTTTTCATAGATATCTCCATCAGGGAGATCATATTCATCAAAATTTCCTCCAGTTATTCTTCTACTTATTGTCTTGCTTATAGATTTTAGTCTTTTCATAACTTTACTTTCATACGAATATTATAAATAAAAGAAAGATTCAAAATTCTTACAATTGAAGAGCAGATTAACTTTGAGAGTTTTCAGATGCAGAATTCTTTCACAAACGGATATATCGGAGCTTCCAAATTATTCAATTGGACTTATACAAATATACATATCATTTGATTAGTAGTTAAACATAGAAAAATTATGCAAAATATCATCCGAAGTCCTCGGGTGAACAGTATCCGTGAACAGTATACCGATACGTATATTGATTTATTTTCACAATTTTGGATATCTAACAGGTAATTTATCAAATTCAAGGCTTGGATAACTATAATCCCAAGTGAATTTATACATTTAACTCCAAATAGAAGCTCAAACGGTGTCCGGGCACCGATTAATGGCTTTGCGAATGAAATTCCACCAAATTCCATAAATTCAAATACCCAATCGGTGAATTAACTTATCCAAACTATGCATAATCATATTCTAGTCCCAAATAAATCAAAAGCCCCAAACATCGAAGCCTGAAACCACCCGGGCACCGGGTTAGGGTTTTACGATTGAGAATTCACATAATTTCACCAAATCGGGTATTTAATCGACAAATTAACTTGCCTAGGGTGTGGGTAATGGTATTCTAGTTTCAATTTATGCAAAAGCTCCAAAAATCAAGGGCCAGTATCCACCCGATTGCACATGAACAATACACGTGCGTGGGTGAGGGTTCTAACATGCAAAACGGTGCGAAAACAATGAATCAGACGACGAATTTCACATATATGTGTAATTAGACTATGGGCATCACAATGATATACATGGAGTCAGGTATCGAGACAAAATATGCGAAGGTAATCGAATGAAAATCAATGAAAATGGAAGAAAAATGGTATAGATATACTTGCCTTGACGTGCTCTACAACATTCCCAACTAGCTCGAGCTCGAAATTGGACTTTGCAGCCTCGATTCCCTCCTTTCTCTCTCTTGTTTGGCACACACACTCTCTCTCCATGGGTTTTAGTTCATGGAAAAATGGAAAAACGCGAAGCAGGTTGCATATTTAAAGTCGACAGGAGGTCGAGCGCCACGCGAGCTTGCAGCGAGCGCAAGCTCACTGCCCGAGCTCGTGCTCGAGCGCACAGAGAGCTCACAGCGAGTGCTGCTACTCTGGATTCTGCGCTCTCTATAGGCTCGAGCCCACGGCGGGCGCGGGTCAGTCTTGCAGCAAGTTTGCAGTGAACCAGCTTTGCATTTTGTCGTCAGGGACCCGCTTTGACCCTTCTAACCCAATTCTTCACATCCTTGGATCCTAATTTTGGTTATATAACCTTAATAGACCATGGTTATCATAATTTGAAACTCAAAATCTTATTTACGGGTTAACATTCTGCAATTACAACTTCACGTTCCGATTTTGTCTATTCCAGATTTTTAAGCTTTTTAATCCAATTTCACCCGTACCTTTTGACCACAATCCACTCATTTCAACTTAATTACCTCTCAATTATTATATTTTAAAAAACCAAAACCTCACTACCCATATTAGCTATATTTTGAAAACCGATACTTTACAGGGCCCAACTTCCTCTTTTTACTTCCGAACTCAATTTTTCACTTTCTAAACCTAATCCTTAATAATTATTAATTCAATTACACTCTAATTATTATATTTTAAAACTCAGGTCGTCACAGAAATTTAGCTGAATATTTTGGCAAGTGTACTCAAAATCCTTCTTCATTTGGTGTTGCTTATTGTTAAATATTTTAAGTATTATTATTCTAATACCTAATTTGCCTCATAACCTTTATCATATTATCAGTTTGGATGAAGTATACTCGGTTGATAAATTGAGACAAAACTAGTAGCTGAACCAATTTTTAAACTTTGGCTGAACTGGTGACCAAATGATCTCAAAACCAGTTCACATTTAGTGACCAACGAGTTAAGCCCCTTAATTATATTGTGACAAATCGGCTCATGAAAATGAGATAAACAAGTTACTAATCAAGTCTCACATCAGCAACTAGACCAACCTCAGCAACCCTGTTGATATTTGAAATTATAGCTTATGAGCTGGGCTCTAAATTGGCTGAACCGGTAGCCATGATGATTTAAGTACCTTGTGGTAATACTAAAGTATCACTCTATAAAAATTAGTACCGAACCGGCCATGAATCAGTTAAATTCTTAAAAATGAGCCTCTTGATTGTAAGCAAACTCACTGAACTAGTCAAGAATCAGTTTCGAATTGACCATAAAAGCAATAATACAGAACCGACCCCTTTGCATCCCTGCTAATGCCAAACATGGTAACTTGGAAAAAGTTGATCGAACCAGACCCAAATCGGTTGAACCGGTAGCTAGCCCTATTACAGTATCATGTACTAAGGCTAACTTATCCACCGGTGAGCCAACCGCTCAAAATGCTTTGACATGACTACTAAATCGGATCCTTAATTAACCATGAACCAGTTTCAGTATCTCTGTTGATGTTAAATTTGACAGCTTCAGGAAAATGGACCGAATCAGCTCTGAACCGGTTGAACCAATAGCCAGCCCAGTCAAAGTATAATATATTGAGGCTAATCTATCTACCAGTGAACCGGGAATCCCAAATTCCTTTGAAAAACTTACAGAATTGGGCCCTAGAATGTGACAGAATCGACTACCAACTTTCCAGTTGCTGCTAGTGTATGGCCACTGAATCTGTTTAGTTCTAGTTTTCAAACTAGATGAATCGGCACCCAAAAATTTACTAAGATATTATGGAGTAGTGTTAAAATGATAACCGGTAAAAATTAAGACCTAAACCGGCCCCAAACGGGCCTCAAACCTACAATTGAACAGACCAACATTTCCGGCTAAGGGAAATGCATTGAATCTTGAACCAATTCACCTAAGCGGTTTATAAATGATAAAAATTGTTAGTAAAAATTAGAATGAACTGACTCTTGAACCAACCGTTAAAATTGGTCACGAATTAATAATCGAGTCCTTAAGAAATTTTTCTAAAATTGATTAAAGAAATTAACCCGAGTTGGCCCTAAACTAACTATCAAACTGGCAACTGAATCAGTCAAATATATCACATATTAAAATCTAAATTTTAACATATATAAAAGTTTAAGGTCAAAACTACGAAACCAAAAGAATGAATTGATTTCTGTTACAATTTATGGTTTATTTTTAATTATCATATTTTGTGGTCATATATTCGATATTATGAAAAATTATATGGAAGCTTTGTATGTTCCAAGAATGAGAAATTTTTTCTCCCGGAGTGGAGAAAATTAAGAAAAAAGTACTAAGAAAAAGGTAAAAGCTTCCATATGTAGTTTTAAAAATGGGTTAAGAAACTAGACTAAGGATTTATTTTCAACGGGTAATATTCCCTAACATGCCTTAAGATATTATAGTAGGAACTCGAGGATTATCCTTGTAATATTTTAAATTTTTATCCGATTTAATTGGAATCATTTATTATTTTTTTGGGTAATATGGGTGTGATAAAAATTAAGTAAATATTATGAGATTTTGAGAAATGATCGGAATTATAGAGTGGTACCTGGAGCACGCCCGTGCTATTAACCGACCATCGATTTAGATTTTAAAATAAAAGAAAAGTAAAAATAGAAAAAAAAATAATA
>JAODPA010039851.1:0-12056 GCA_025585075.1 Nepenthes mirabilis | reverse complement strand
TATATTCAAATATTTGAATATATTTGGATAAATTTAAAAATTACACCTATTATCTACAGGTAACAAAAGAAAATGCATTTTGACCCCGTTTTAGGAAAAAAAATATATAGACAGCTTACCTATGAATCTAAATGATAGTGATTTAGCCTAAAATTTATTAGGAGTATGTGAAACATTTTCTCAAAATCAGTCTTTTGGCATTTGATTCTCAAATTTGAATATATTTTAGATTTTTAATATATTTTCCTACATCCGATTTAATATTTGAGCCATTTGATTATCGGATTTGCAAGTTTGGCAACTATTCGAATTTGTCATATCAGATTTTGGTTGGTTTCGTATAGTTGAATTGTTTAATATTTGCTTTTGGATGATACATTTTGTGTACAAGACTACATTTGGACATTTATTGATTTGTTATATTGTTATATTTGGAATTTCGGCTTATATGAAATTTTGTATATATTTTACAGATTTTATTCTTTCACTCTAATTTATAGACATAGTGATTTTGTTACATATATGTATACTCTAATACTTACTGAGCATTCAACTCACAATTTTATTATTCTAACCCCTTTTAGATTGGAAGGTTAAGGATAGTTTGCAGGGAGCTCAGATGAGGATATTGATAGATATTTTTCTATATTTTATGGTTTTAGTTTTTTAATTGTATTGTATTTGATATATTTTGGTAACAAGAGAATGATGAATGGATTGATGTTAGTGTACTGTATTTTAAAGGCATGTTTTGGATTATTTTGATTTTCAATTGTAGCATTTTTTGTTTATGTTGAGTCTAAAGTGTGGTTGTGAGTTGTTCGGATTGTCATTTTTTCTTATGGAATTTAGAGCAAGTTGTGGCTAATATTTGACGTCTAAATAAGTAGTTTAAAGAGATCCTATAATTAACATTATTCTTATTATTAATTATGTTATTAGATATTCTGTCAGGTTCGACCCGAATTTAGGTATCGTAATTGGATATCTTTATGGTTAGGGATTTATTTTGTACTTTTTCATTTTTGTCAACTATTTTGGTATGGGTTCAGGATAAAAATACTTAAATTGGAAATGACAATTTCTCTTAGATAATAGGTTGCGTTAAAGCATGTTTGACCGTCGGCAATAGCATGAAGTTGGTCTTAAGTAATATACGGTACATCCCAGATATTTGACTGAATATTATTTTGGACAATAAGTTTGATTATGAAGGCTTCGCAACATTTTTTATACGACTCATGGAAGTTCAGTAGAGTTCTCTAGTGATGACACTTGGGAAGAAACTTGCAAACTTGTACGTGTTTCAAATCTCGATCTTGAATGGAGATATAAATGTGGCTAAGAGTGACAAGTCAATTGATTTATTACATAAGCAGCTTAGCTACATAAGTGAGAATGGGCTCAATTATTTAACAAAACAATTCTTCTTCCAGGTGTAAAAGAGGCAAACTTTAAGACTTGTCCATATTATAAGGCCAAAACGCAATGGAGAGTCATTCCATGGAAATTTTTCTATAAAGAATATGACGTACTATATTTTTAACCGAAAATTTGATAGAATTTTGATTGTAATACGGACGTTAGATTATACAAACACCTATACAACAAGCCTGTACAATACATAGAAATCCATCCAAATAAATTTCAATATCCAGACAAACACAACCTAAACAACATAGGACCCACATGCCACATCGGAGCGTGGCTCCAACGTTGTTCATTCGGATACAATATCAGACAAAGAGAGATACTGGTAGGTACCTGAAATAAACTATCATAATCCTACAGAAGCATATACTATCATCCATGCATATAGCGGAACTACTATATTATATCATCATCCATATACATACAACATACAACACACTACCTATTAAAATTTATACAAATCCTCCCAATTATAAAATCAAAACTATTGAACACATTCCATAAGGGATCTCCAAGGACCTGTAAGACTAGCCCACTCCTAATTTCTACTCCGTCTCGTTGGATCTAAGCTCATACTCATCTGAAGGTATAGAAATAGTAAGAGTGAATCAAATACTCAACAAGTATAATATAATCAAGGATAAAATAGAACGGGAAAGTGGATAGGAGCATGATATATGATGAATAATATGAAATGTGAACAAATGTTTTTTTCGGAATAAAAATAACCTTTCATATTTTATCTTTTTTCTCTTAGGGCTTCATATCATGTATAAATTTATTAATCTTTGTGGACAAGAGCCAGTAGGCATTACCAGCTAATAGTGCGGTAGAATGAGAAAATGAATGTGTATACTTTCACACATTTTAAGGCGCTACCCATGCCGTTCAATACCCCGTGGTGAGTGATATACTTTTAACCCGATATATGGGGCCATATCACATATGCCACCAAATCCCCCGTGGTCCAGAGACAGTCCTCATATTTTTACAATAATATCCTAAAGTATGCCAAAGAATATTACCTGCCACAATATATGATCAAAATAATCTTTAAATTTTCACTGTAATATCTATGACATGTTAAAAAATATTACCTTCTAAAATATAAATCCGTGATCTAGGTTTCATAATTTCTTATTCTCTTAGGGAAAGTCTACCAAATTTGTTATATAAAGTTTTCACTTCGAGAGAACGAATCATAAACATATCAAATGTGGCATTCCCTTCTTATACTTTACAAAATTCTCAATTTTCTTGGATACAGAACATATTATTAGGAATCCTTACCACATCAGGGCAAATATAACTTTAGAGCTTTCGAATAATAATTCCTTTACAAACGTTTCACAATAATATTTTTGAAATATATAAATGGGTATATACAATTCTATGTAATTTAAATACCAATCAAACAAAGTAAAATTATGTAAAAATTTCTAAATTTCTCGAGTGAATAGTATCAACCGTGGGTTTAGGATCCCGTATGTATAAAATCTAACAAAATTTAAAAATTTAGGGACCCAATTGGTAAATAACTATATTAAAGACATGAGTTTTCATTATCTAAAATCAAATCATGTATAAAACTCAAAATAATCAGTTAAACGAGATCCGGGAGTGGGGTTAGGATTTTGGTGCGAAAACCAATCAATAACTAAGAAATCAGATAAAAAATTGATAAATTCTCATGTCCAAGTTGTGGATTTCATAAAATATATGCATGGATCGGGTATCGGAACAATAATACCTGTGACTACCTGAGTTTTCAAAATAGAGTAATTCTAGTAATCGAATTGGTATAATTAAGTTTGAGATAAATAAAATTGAGAAAAGTGAAAAAATTACTGTAGTTTAGCAAACAGTAGCATGGCACCTGCCGCACGTCGAGCGCAACCGCAAGTGCCAAAAACCAGTAGGGCATCGCTCACCGAGCTCCTGCCGCGCGTTCAAGTGTAAGCACGATTTTCAGCAACCAACCCTCATTTCGTTTATAAAAAGGGAAGTTGGGGGAGGGTTTGGCAGAGCACAAGCGACCAGCAAAGAAGAAGGGAGAGGAAGAAAAGTGAAGAAAGAGGGAAAATCCACTATTCTACTCCGATCCAAGTAAAAATAACGGTAAATCGGGTGAAGGTAAGTGTGCTTCGAACGCTATTTACCGTTTTTACAGTTTTTTAATATCTCTAAATTTATGTTCTTACTCTAAATCCATATTTCTCCATGTTTAGTGTAAATAGAGCATATTTCTCCAGATTGATCGGCTAGATTTCTTATTTAGTGGCATGTACTGTTATATATAACTCCGATTTCATGATTTAGCTCATGTTTTGTGTCCAATTATTGTCCGAAAGGTTATTGTGAAACCCTAACTCAAATATTTGGAGATTTTTGGTTAAAATGCATGATTTTTCTTATGTATTTGGATTTATGGCTTTAATTTCGTGATTAGGCTCATGTTTTATGCACGAATTATGCCCAGAAGTCTTGTATTGAACCCTAGAATGAAAATTTAGAAAATCGTGTTGGAAATTTAAAATTTTGATGATTTAAATGTTAATTGTTGCCTTATTTCAGTTTATTAAATGATTTGTATTTAAAGACTCTGTATGGAACTGTGTTATCGAAACTATGGAAACTTCTAAAATTGTCTGATAGGGTGATTAAATGAAATTTGGATTTGGCCTTGAAATATGATAATTTTGATTATGGAATTTCAAACAAATACGTTGAATTAAGTTAATTAGTAAGAAAACAGACCAAGAACTGTTGAACAATTAGATAAGATTCTCCGACATACCTTAGAACGTTATGGTAGCAATCGATGATAGCTATCGAACCATCAGACTATCGAACCATCGAATTGAGATAAATAATATCGAACCATCAGCCTTAAATTGTGTGGATTGAATATAATTTATCCTCGATTATTCGTCCCTTCGGCTAATGAGGTATACTAGTTGTGTGACGACCCGAGTTCTGAAATACGATAATTATGGGGAAACTGAATTAATAATGATCAAGGATTAGGTTTAGAATGTGAAAAATTGAGTTCAGAAGTAGAAAGATGAAGTTGGACCGTATAAGGTATCAATTTCTAAGATATGGTTAATATGGGTGATGAGGTTTTAAAATTTTAAAATATGATAATTGAAAGGTAATTAAATTGAGATAGATGAATTGTGATCAAAAGGTATGGGAGGAATCGGATTGAACAGCTCAAAGTTTTAGAATTGGTAAATCGGAAACAAAAGTTGTAAACCAAGAAACGTTGATTTGTAAATAAGATTTCAGGCTTTAAATTATGTTAATTATGGTCTATTAAGGTTATATAATCAAAATTAGGGTCTAAGAATGTGAAAAATTGGGTTAGAAGGGTCAAAACGGATCTCAGATGGTGAAAACACGAAGTAAGCTTGTTGTAGGCTCGATGCGTGCTTGACGTGCGCCCGACCTACACCTGGGTAGAGCTCGAGCGCCGGTGAGGAGCAATTTTGCGCAAGGGACTGCCCAAGGATCACTCTAAGCGAAGCGGGAGCGGCATATGGGTGCAAGGAGGGCGCTTGATCCCCCCATTGAGCACAAATTTGCAAAAATGGATTGCTCGAGGCACGCATGAGCGCCCCGATGGGTATAAAAAGCCGAGTGCATTTTGCTCGGCCATTTTGTGATGGTCTAGCAAAGAACAAAGGGAGAGAAGAGGTAAAGGGGAAGAGAAAAAAAGGAATTCAACCGTTCCACTTCGATACGAATAAAAATAACGGTAAATCGGGCCCAGACAAGTGTATTTTGGACGTTATATACCATTTTTTTGGTGTTTTAATATCTCCATGTTATCATTTATGCTCCGAAAATCTTGTTCTATAAGATTTGACGTGAATAATGCATGATTCTCATGACTTTTCGACTAGATTTCCTATTTATGTATGTATATTGTAACTAATAACTCTAATTTTATGATTTGGCTCTCCGATTTTATGATTTGGCTCATGTTTTGCCTCCGTTTCGTGTCCGGACAATATGGTGCAAACCCTAACTCGAAAAATTATGGGTTTTTGGTTTAAATGCATGATTTTATATGTGTATTTGGAATTATGGGATCGATTTCATGAATAAACATGTGTTTAGTGTTCAATTTAAGCCTAGAAGTTTTCTATAGAACCCTAGAACGAAAAATTGGAAAATCGTGTTGGAAACTTTGAATTTTGACGATTTAAATGTTAATTGTTGCCCTGTAACGTTTATCAAATGATTTGTATCTGAAAACTTTGCATGAAACTATGTTATCGAATTGTGGAAACCTCTGAAATCGTTTGAAAGAGTAATTGAATGAAATTTGGATTTGGCCTTGAAATATGAGGATTTTAATTATGGAATTTTGGACAAATGCATTGAATTAAACTAATCAATAAGAAAATTGGACCTAAAATTTTGCCAAAATTTTTTCAGAATTTAACGATTTAAATCTATTGACTCTTTTCTGTACCTGTCTGACAGATGGTCCTATGAGAATTAGGATCCGTTCCGTCACAAGTTGGGTCCTTAGGATATCGAACTAGAGTCTTGAAGAATGATTAAAATTAAAACTAATTTTATGAATTTTGGCACTTGCATATCGATTTATGTTTTGTTAATGTTTTCATGGCCCTTGTCTTGTTGCATTATGTTTTATATGCTGTGAAATGCTTCATTTTACTGTGATTTACTTGAAATATTTATACTGTATGTTTTTGGCACACTGTTGGGTTTCAACTCACAGTTTTATTTTTTTCCCTCCAAATAAAGATATAGAAAAGATATCGAACGATCAACCATAGTTAGAGTTTAGTAAGGAAGATTTGCAGCCTTGAAGTCATATTGAAGATTTTGAAAAATTTTATAGTTTCGCATATAAATGTTTAAACTGTGGATGAAATTATGTATTGATGATTATTACACGTTTTGAAATCTGTTGGATTAGTAATTATGCTTCCGCAAGTTTATGTAGTTGCTTCTGCTATTTTGTTCTTTGGATTTGATACAGGTTCTAGATGACATCTCTCATATGAATTCTGATACAGTGGATAGGATTGTTGAATTATAACCATGGATGACATTTATGATCCTGTGTATGAGTATTGTAGGGTGAATTGTGGTAATTGTATAGTTGTGTGCATGTACTGATCATGTTGTACATGTTTTATTCAGGTCTATGTTTCAATTTAGCCCAATTTTAAGAGAGACTCTGCCCGTTTTTTTCTAGAACCTTAAGTTGAGATTTGGACTTTAATTTCTATATTTGTAATGGCGAAATTATCTAAGGATAAGAAAAATCTGTTCCGTCATAATTGATATTAGAGAAAACAAGATGCCTTAGGAATGATTTGAATTGTATATGGAAGTTTAGAAAATGATCATGAATGATCGAATAAGTAGGGATAAAAATAGAATGATTGGGTCCTAAGTATCGTAGTTTACCTAAGTTGGATTAGAAGTCAGTTGGAACCTAGTGTTTATGCTAGTTGATATCGAATGTAGGCCTAGGCTAATCAACTTAGGTTTAAGGAATCGGGATAATTTATTCCATATTGAGCTGATATGAAGTGTCCAGGATTGGAAGGAATGTTTAAGTTTAGGCTTTAAGGACTTAATTTTGAAATACACCGATCCTGACCCCTCCTTCCAATCTGATTATTTGAGGTTAATAATCTTGTAATGCTTATAGTTATAGGAAGCAACATGACTTTTGGGCAAGGGCCTTCTTAGGGTGTTGGTTGACCGCGAGGATGAGGAGAAGAAAGTCTAACTGAATTTCTCTTAATCAGTCAATTTAGGCTGTGTCAAGGCCAATCTTGACATTTAAAAAATTTGGCGACTGATTTGAAGAAATATCAATTTAATGTTTGCTGTGAAGCAATAGTTCCATAATTAAGGATTGTGTTTGTGGTAGCTTGTAGAATCTAGTAATTGTGAGTTCCAATAGCACCATTCGGGTCTTGTAAATGTGTTGGTGCTTTGTGGAAAAGTAGGGATTGGATCTTCTAATTACATGCAGGTTAATTTTGTAATTGTTTCATTAAGAATATTTTGTTTGAAGTGATTTTGGAGTATGCTTTATCTGGGGGTAGTTTAATTCATACGATTTGGAATAGCTTGGGTTTCCTCGGGTCGGATAGAAAAGAAATCTGTTGCTTGGGATCAAGGTTTCATGGTGATAACATCAGTATCGAGGTAAAGTCTATTATGATGGAAAGCGATATCCCTAAAATTCTTAATATCTTAATACATGCATTATTTGGAACTCTGAAATTATATTTCTATTTTAAGACAAATTGTCATTGGAGGACCATAGATTTTATATGAGTGGCATTGAGGTATGTGATAATTTGGATCTGTAGATATATTTAGTTAAATTAATGTCACCATCATTGATGCCAACCTTGACACGGTGTTTGAGGATTTTCCTTAAAGAAAAAGGTTTAGTTAATTGTTGTTAATTAATAGTTTGAGGTTGTGTCAAGGTCGATTATGATATTTGAAGACTTCATGTAACGTCGGGAATGTATGAATTTAATGTTATTGAGAATCGCTCCAAGACTTTTGTGGTATGTAGGATGAAATTTGCAATGATTTTATTTAGATTACTGTACACCCAATTGGAAAAAAATGTGAGTTTGGGACATAGTGGGATCGTAGAGCCGCAAGGCATTTGGCTTAGGAATGATCAGTACTCCTAATGGTGAGATCTGTGGAGAAAAATCTTTGACGAATTTGGGGTAAATTGTTGGCCGCTTGTTTGGGTTGATCCCTGACGGGTCTGATACGTTACTGTAAAATTTAATATCCTTAAAGAATGATAGAATTATGTTCATCCCATTTTGCAATAGGGTCCCGCCCCCGTTATAAGTGGGGGAGGAGCTTGCAATTGAAATTATTTTCGCTCATAGTTAAAAACTTATTCGAAGAGGTTTTTACTTGAGGGAAATTGTGTATGTTGTTCCATAAATTTGGGGATTAAGGAAGTATGACATAAAGAAGAATTTGTGGACATTACCTTCGGAGTTTGCCTTCGTCAACAATTTTTGAAGGTAAATGGTTGCGCTATTAAGGAAAGATGATCATGTGATGTTGTAAATGGATGAACCTATTTAAGAATCTAAAGGAAAAACTCTGATATCATTAAGAGTAATGAACCTTTGTATGGGCAAATGATGTTGGAAAAGAGTGTCGGGACAATAAAATATTTAAATTTAAAGTATTGAAATTATGAAATTATGAAATAAGAAATTCTCAAGGTTGTGAGTTATTAGCGAGATCTTGAAATTACTAATAATTGGGTTCCGAGATTTGAGTGATCATCTAAGATTAATGTCGACTTCTTAGATACTGTTATAATTATGGTTCCTGACCTTGTGATAATTCAAGGATTGAAAGAGATGTCAGTTTGAGGACTCGTCTGTGAAATAATAAAAATGTGAAATATTCTATATTTGAGGTTTACTAGTGATTTGAAAATTTATATCTAATCTTAACTTAGTTGATTAGAGAGATTTTGGGCAATAGGCTAGGTCAAGGATATGAAATCGTGGAATAAAGAGTCCTCATGACTTTGCTTCAAGATGTTTAGGATGACCCACTCATCTTGATTATGGAAAACGCATTCGAATGGAATCAGCTGGCTTATTGGTATGCCAACAATATCCTAAGACCTATTAAGTGCTTGAGTTTGAGATTTTGTGTGATCACCTGGGGCTGTATAAATTTTCAGGTGATTGCTACGATTGAAAGTCCTAATTTAACTGTAATTTGAGGAATTGTGGGATTTGTTTACATGATATGGATATTTTGGGATTCGTTTACTAAGTATTCAACATGGGTTCTGTATTTTGGGAATATGTTGGTTTAAAGACATACTAACAAACTATTGAGGATTTAGACTATTATGATTCCGGGTCTAATTGTAATTTGACTTATTTGTCAAAATCTTCGCCAAATTGATTGGAGAATTGTGGGTGTCAATTTAAATTGGATTGGATAGTGGATTACAACCGGATGATTTGAGTTTGATGATTGATTAGAGCGCGCAATGAAAGAATGATAAACCCTTATACATTTGATGCTTAATTTGGAATTCAGATAAAATGCTCAATATCTAGGTTTAATATAAAAAGAAGTAAGGCGTTATGTTCATTTAATGTTTAGAACCAAGTCGGGAAGGTATCGTAACCATAAGGATTTAGTGAATTTACCTTCAGACTTAGTGGATTCAGACTTTTAAATAGGGCACATCAGGCAATAAGGATTGAGACAATTTGAAAGATTAAGGCCTTAGAATAACCATTTTAACCTAAAAGTGATTGGGAATGCTTGGACGGTTCCTTTAATTAAGGAAATTCAGAATTCGTTAAATTTTGAGGATGAAATTTTTATAAGTGAGGGAGAGTGTGACGACCCGAGTTCTCAAAATATAGTAATTTTAGTAATCGAATTGGTATAATTAAGTTTGAGATAAGTAAAATTGAGAAAAGTAAAAAAATTTCCATAGTTCAGCAAACAGCAGCACGACACCTGCCGAGCGCTCGAGCGAGGCCGCAGGCGCCAAAAACCAGTAGGGTGCTGCTCACCGGGCGCATGCCGTGCACTCGAGCGCAGGTGCGATTTTCAGCCACCGACCCTCATTTCGTTTATAAAAAGGGGAGTTGGGGGAGGGTTTGGCAGAGCACAGGCGACCAGCAACGAAGAAGGGAGAGGAAGAAAGAGAGAAAATCCACCGTTCCACTCCGATCCAAGTAAAAATAACAATAAATCGGCTAAAGGTAAGTGTACTTCGGATGTTATTTACCCTTTTTACAGTGTTTTAATATCGCTAAATTTGTATTCTTACTCTAAATCTATGTTTCTTCATGTTTAGTGTAAATAGAGCATATTTCTCCAGATTAATCAGATAGATTTCTTGTTTACTGGCATGTACTGTAATATATAACTTCGATTTCATGATTTAACTCACGTTTTGTGTCTGATTATTGTCTGAATGGTTATTGTAAAACCCTAATTCAAAAATTTGAGAATTTTTGGTTAAAATGCATAGATTTGTATATGTATTTAAATTTTTGGCTTTGATTTTGTGAGTAGGCTCATGTTTTATGCACGAATTATACCCAAAAGTCTTGTATTGAACCCTAGAATGAAAATTTGGAAAATCGTGTTAGAAACTTGGAATTTTGATGATTTAAATGTTAATTGTTGCCTAGTTTCACTTTATTAAATGATTTGTATCTGAAGACTCTGTATGGAACTGTGTTACCGAAACTATGAAAGCTTCTAGAATTGTCTGAAAGAGTGATTAAATAAAATTTGGATTTGGCCTTGAAATATGATGATTTTGATTATGGAATTTCAAACAAATGCATTAAATTAAGTTAATTAGTAAGAAAATAGACCTAGAACTACTGAACAATTAGATAAGGTTCTCCGACATGCCTTAGAACGTTATGGTAGTAATCGATAATAGCGATCAAACTATCGAACCCTCAGACTATCGAATCATCGAACCATCGAATTGAGATAAATACTACCGAACCATCGGCCTTTGATTGTGTGGATTGAATACAATTTATCCTTGATTGTTCGTCCCCTTGACTAGTAAGGTATACTACTTGGATCCTTAGGATATCGAACTAGAATCTTGAAGAAAAATTGAAATTGAAACCGATTTTATGAATTTCGGTACTTGCATATCGATTTATGTTTTGTTAATATTTTCATGGCCCTTGTCTTATTGCATTATGCTTTATATGCTGTAAAATTTTTCATTTTACTGTAATTTACATGAAAGGTTTATACTGTATGTTTTTGATATACTATTTAATTTTGACTCACTATTTTATTTTTTCCTTCCAAATAAGGAAATAGAGAAGATACCAAACGATCAAGTATAGCTAAAACTTAGCAAGTAAGATTTGAAGCCTTGAAGTCATCTTGAAGATTTTGAAAAATTTTATAGTTTCGCATGTAAATATTTAAACTGTGGTTGAAATTATGTATTGATAATTATTACACGTTTGAAATTGTTGGATTAGTAATTATACTTCTGCAAGTTTATATAGTTGCTTCCACTATTTTGTTCTTTGGATTTGATACAAGTCCTAGACGGCATATCTCATATGAATTATGGTATAGTTGATAGGATTATTGAATTACAGCCATAGATGGCATTTGTAATCCTGTGTATGAGTATTGTATGGTAAATTGTGGTAATTGTATAGTTGTGTGCATGTACTTATCATGTTATACATGTTTTATTCAGATCTATGTTTCAATTTAGCCCAATTTTAGGGAAGACTCTGCTTGTTTTTTTTCTAGAACCTTAAATTGAGATTTGGGCTTTAGTTTTTATATCTGTAATGACAAAATTATTTTAGGATAAAAAAATCCGTTTTGTCACAATACCCGTTGGGGATCGAACGAAAATTAAAAAGAGAATGAAAATAGTATGAATACACTTACCTTTACTAGATCTATTACTTATCTAACTGGCTCGAAATCGGAATTGAACTCAGGGACCTCGTTTTTCTCCTTCTCTCTATACTCCCTTGGCCATCTCTCTCTCCTCTTTTCTCTCCTCTTCTTCTTCTCGAAACCCCCTGCTT
>JAODPA010039840.1:0-12057 GCA_025585075.1 Nepenthes mirabilis | reverse complement strand
GGAGAGAGAGAAAGAGAGGAAGAAGAGAGAGAAGGAGAAAAAAACGAGGCCCCCAAGTCTAATTCCGAGCTTGAGCAAATTAAAAAAGTGATAAATCAGGTTAAGGCGAGTCAGTTTTTAATTTTTGTTGTATTTTTTAGATATTTTTATTCCGGTATCTACCCAAAATTTGTATTTAGTGGAACCCATAACCCTTGCATGAAGTATTTGTCATATGATGTCCGATTTTCCCATATTATGCGCGGTCCAACTTTCGTCAAACCCTAGACCCACGCCCGACTCATGTTGCCCATTTATTTTGAGTTCCATGTACGATTTGGCTCTAGATAATTGAAACCCATGATTTGAGTATAAAATTCCATCGGTTTTGGTGACAGAAAACCCACATTTTGTGCGGTTTATGCATGCCAAAACCTGCACCCCACGCCCCGCACCCCACGCCTTCAAACCGATTTCCCATGAAACTTATACATTAAATGGACATAGAAAATCAAACCTTGACTTATGAATGTGATTGATTTGTATTTAATTTCATAATTTATGATTTATGGATGAAATTATGAACATGTGAGGATTTAAGCTCACGAAAATTATGAAAAAATATATTTGAGCAATTTTAATGGATAAAGAATCAAAAAGGAATATTCTACGATTAAGCAATAAATTGATTGACTTAAGAACCATTCTCCGAAACGATGAACTGATTGAATTGACAAACCATTCTCCGGAATGAAGAAAATTCGGCTTAAGAGCCGGATTCCCTAAAGAACTAAGGAACTAAGAAATTGGACTGAGAATCATTTAACAGATAGTACAATTTTACATGCCAGAGATATTACAGTGAGAACTTAAGGGTCATCTTGGCTGTATTTTTTAGCGGGTGATATCCATTGGCATTCCTTATTATACTATAATGGAAGGTTGTTATCTGTTTTGGTACTACTTGCAACCGATTGGCTTCGTCTATAAAGTGTATATATAGACTGATTGGCCTCATCTATAGAGTGTATATGTAGATTGATTGGCCCCGTCTATGGTGAAGACTGATTGGCCCCGTCTATAGGGTATATATGAAGACTGATTGGTCCCATCTATAGGGTGTATATGTAGACTAATTAGCCTCGTCTGTTAGGTGTATATGTGGATGGCCTGCCTTTGGGTTTTAAATAGGAGAAAATGGCCTCTGATTGTGTAGGAGCACACATAATCCAAGTTATGACCGACCGTTCCTTCAATCAGTAAGGTCTATTGACTTCGGTCCCTTAACGAAATAAGTTTCCAGCACGAATTAATGATTATAAAAAGAACAAGGAAAAAGAATTGAAGAAACTTAGAAAAACATTCACAGAAACATATTCATTTGATGTGTATGATACATGATCATTCATATGCCTTTATTTCCTTCCTTTACACATTTTTATGTTTTGAAAATAAAATTTTACATGTTCTTTGTTATATTGTGCCTTGTTGAGCTTAGGTTCACCCCCTGCTATTTTGTTTCCCCTCTCAGATAATTAACACGAATTCCTACCCGACGAGAAAGAATAGATGATAGCGCCTAGCTTAGGGCTTGGGGGATGATGCATTTTTGTATTTAAGGAATCTGTATATTGTATTTTTGGTTTAGTTGTTGATTCCTTAGGAGACATAAAGATTGAGTATCTTTATATTTTAATCTTTTGATGGTATTGTAGCAATAGTAATGTGGTTGTGGGAATGTGAAATTTTAGATTTTTAGTTTGTTTCCATAGATTTGTTAAGGGTACTCTGAGGCTTAGAGGCATCTTTCTATTTCAACCTGGCGCTCGAAGCCTTAATATCGGTACCCCATATATTTTGTGGCATTTCGAGGATCCTGTGTTTTTGATTGTGTAATTTATTTATGTTGTACAGGATGACTACATGTTTTGTATTAGGCCGATGTCCATGTTATAGCCAAAATTTTGCCGGATTTTCAGTTGGTAATACGGTATGTCATAGTTGATATCAAAGAGAAGTTGGTTTGAGAGATGCCTTAAGATTTGAGTTGGATGACTATAGTTGAGGGTTCGGTTGACTTGATTAGATCTAAAGTACATATTGAACTCCCTGTTTAAGTAGATTCATTAAATTTGGTATGGAAGTCTAACCCTATTGTTAATGTATAATGACTGGGATTGAGGACGCCTGGTCGAGGAAGAAATTCCAGAGCGGGATCTCGACCAAATCGGGAGGAAGAATATCTAGACATTATGGGACGGATGGCTAACATCATGGAGATGATGGCTTTGGGTAATTGACAACCTGTGCCAGCCCCAATTCCAACTCTAGTTCCAATAAATCCGAAAGTTACGGCGTACGACTAGTTCAACAATGAAAGGGCACCAAAGTTTTTAGGAGATCCAATGTGAGATTTCGATTCTAAAATATGATAATTAGAATATAATTAAGTCAACAATGATCAGGGATTGGGTTTAAGATGTGGAAAAAGTGAGTTTGGAAGTAAAAGAGGAAATTGGGTCTTATAAGGTACCAATTTTTAAGATATGATTAATATGAGTGAAGAGGTTTTTAATTTTCAAAATAGAGTTATCAGGAGGTAATTAAGTTGAAACAAGTGAATTACAGTTAAAAAGGTACCGGAGGAACCGGATTGAAAAGCCCAAAGTTTCAAAATTGATCAATTGGGAGCAGAAGTTGTAAACCGAGAAACGTTAAATCGTAAATAAGCTTTCGAGTTTTAAATTATGATGATCATGACTTATTAAAGTTATAAAATCAAAATTAGGGTCTAAGGATGTGAGAAATTGGGTTAGAAGAGTCGAAATGGGTCCCAAATGACAAAAATGCAACGTTTTTGTGCTACATGCTCGATGTGAGCCTAACGAGCGCCCGAGTAGCGCTTGAGCACCAGTTAGGTGCTATTTTATGAATGTGACTGCCCGATGGCTTCCCGAGGCGAGGCGGGAGTGAGGAAGATTACGAGAAGTGCACTCGATAATCGCTCGAACTCTATCCTGGGCGTGATTCTACGAATACAGTGCCTGAAAGGCGCTCGACGAATGCCCGAGGCAGTGCCATGTCTGAGAGGGAGCGCTCGATCAGTGCTCGAATGCCTCGATAATTATAAAAGGGGCAGGCGTGATTTCCTTTGGCATTCGACTGATTTCCACGGGTGAGGAGAAGGAGAAAAGAGGAAAAAGAGAAGGAGAAGAAGAAATTCATGCATTCCACTCCTATTCGAGTAAAAATAACGGTAGATCAGGCTCAGGTAAGTATACTCCGAACGTTATTTATTGTTTTTATAGAGTTTTAATACCTCAAATATTATATTTATATTCTAAATTCATATTTCTCCATATTCTGTATAAATATTGCCTGTTTCTATAAATTAATCGGATAGATTTCATATTTACATATATATACTGCAGCATATGGCATCGATTTCATGAAACTGCATGGATTTCGTATTTGTTTATTGTCTAGATTGTTTTATCGAAACCCTAGGTACGAAAATGAAGGATTTTAATGATTTTTACCCATAATTTCTGTTATATAAAAGTTAATCTGTACTAAAATAAAACTCCTGTTATAAATTATTTTCAGAAATAATTTACAATAGGAGCTTTATTTTAGTACACTGACTTATACAGATAAATCACTGTGGATTCTGAAGTGTTTTTGAAGGGTTTTAAGCTAATACTGTATATTCTGAAGTGAAACTGAAGAGTTTCAAATTGTTACTGTATATTCTGAACTGAACTGAAAAGTTATTATGAAATTCTAACTGACTTCTAAAACTAAAAAGGGTTTTCAGTTAAGAAATAAGAAGAAATTATTTCTGATATTGTTAATTAGGACCCTGGATTGACATACAGTCTAGTAAGGTTCTCTAGTATACCTTAGGACATTACGGTGATAATCGAGGATAATTTCGTCCATAGAGCTATATGTGGTCCACCCTTCCTCGGAGCGTTAATTAATGAGGGTAGTATACTGATCCTAAAAGATAATAATTCTTCGTTCTTGGAGGTTAATAATCCTTCGTTGGCTTTGAGTTGTATGCCCTAGAACACAGTCGGTCGCTGTACAACACTGATACTGGCCCTGAATTGTGTGGAGTAAATATAATCTATTTCCAATTATTCGCCCCCTCGGCTAATCGGATACGCTAGTTGGGTCCCTAGGATATTTAACTAGAGTTTTCTGATGAAAGTAAATAAGATTTGGAACTGTTTTATGAAATTGCTTCTTGTTTAAATGGAATCATGCTTCTGATCTGATTTTAAGGTGTTTTTCTATACTAACATGACTTATATTTCCTGAAACCTGTTTATATAGAAATTATACTTTCTTCATAATTATTGTACTAGTTTCTACTCATCTGTATATATATTCTACATGAAAATATAAATAATAATTTCTGAAATCTGTTCACGATGAATCATACATTTCTCATGTTTTTTGTATATTGTCTCTACTCTCTGACAATTTATAGAATCTTCTGTATCTATATTCTATATGAGACCATTATAATCTACATGTTTTAGTACCTTATTAGATTTTGACTCACTATTTTATTTTTTTTCTTCTAGATAAGGATATAGAAAAGACACTGGAGGTCCATGTGTTGCTAGAGATTAGTAAGAAAGGTTCTGGAGCCTTGGTGAAGTCTCAAAGATTTATCTTGAAGATTACCTTGGAGTAATACTTTGGGAGATTCTGATAGTTTTAATTGTAATATCTGCATTGTGGGTGGAATTATGTATAAATGACCGTAACATGTTCTAAAAACTGTTAGAATTGTAATTATACTTTCGCAGGTTATATCTTGGATATAGCTACTTCTACTATATGTTTTCTAATTTTCTGTATAACTCTTAAACGACATCTCTTGTCTGAATTCTGGTATATTGGATAGAGTGCTAAATTAAGCCATGGATGACATTTGTGGTCCTGTGAATGCCTGTTGTAGGAGAATTGTAGTATTATATATAGTTGCATGCTTGTACTGGGCCTGTGATTGTGTTGTGGTTATAAGTTTGAGGTTTGGATATTGAGTGTGATCTGTACATGGTATTCATTATAGAATGTATTTTAGGCTTCTTCCCAGTTTTAAATAGAACTCTGCCGAAATTTCTGAAGAATTTACTGATGAAAATTTATAATTTTTGTTTTGAGTCTATCTGACGGAGAGTACTTTATGGGAATTAGGACCCATTCCGTCACATCCAAACCCGACTAAAGCAGAGGCATGGATTAGAAGAATGGAGAAGATATTTGCTATTATTTGTTGCCCAGAAAAAGACAAAGTGCCTTTTCTAATGTATAAATTGGAAGGCGAGGTTGATCATTGATGGACTGTACAGAAAGGAGCCATGAGAGTCCCTGAGGGTTAGATTACATGGGAAAGGTTCAAGGAAGAATTTTTTTAGCAGTATTTTTTGACCAACCTACGAAAATAGAAGGAAGACGAGTTTTTATGGCTATAATAAGGGAATCGAACCATGGCAGAGTATGCGGCCAAGTTCATGTAGTTGTCCAGATACTCCTCGTATATAGTAGATGATCCGGCCAGGAAGGCTTAGAAGTTTTAGGCAGGGCTAAAGGATGATATCAGGAGATAGGTAGTTGTGCACAAGTTGCGTGACTATGGGGAGATATTAGATCGGGCCCTCATTTTCAAGAAAGAGCTAGAGCAGTAGCAGTATCTTGTGAAGAGGTTCAAAAATCAAGAAAGTTTGGCTATTGGTCAAGGTTTAGGATCTGGAGAGCCTTTAAGAAAGAGGAAGCCCGAAGACAAAGGAAAGAGGAAGGTAGAGCATTTGGTAGCAGCTGCAGCACTGAGTTCGCCGATGACTGATGATGTTTGTAATTATTGCGGGAAGTCCCATTGAGGAAAGCCATGCATCAAATGGATAGGAGCTTGTTTTAATTGCAGTAAGACCGGCCACATGGCTCAAGATTGCTATTCTCTGAGGAGGCCAGTGGAGAAGAAGTCCCTTGTTCCAAGGAAGGCCTTTACAGTTATGACTCAGGATGCGAAAGCGTCCCCGATTGTAGTAGAACGTACTATCATCATCTTTAGTACTCTTGCACATGTCCTTCTGGATTTGGGCTTGACTCATTTTTTTGTGTCCCCAAATTTTGCAAGTACTTTGTTACCCTCTCCAATGATCTCGGATCATATTCTGGTTGTTTCCACACCCTCAAAATTACCGGTAGTTACGTATATTTTGTATCCGAGGTGCGAAGTTTGGATTAATGGGTTAAAGCTAATGGTGGACCTAATTTTGCTTGAGATGCACGATTTTGGTGATCTTGGGCATGGATTGGCTAGCGAGTTATCACGTCAGTATGGATTGCTTTTATAAGTAATTTCACTTCACTATTCCGGGATGTGAACCATTTTATTTCCAAGGTATGGTGTGAAAGGAGCCACAGTGTTTTATTTTATCTTTGCACGCCCGTCATTCGATGAATTTTGGATGTGAAGCCTATTTGGCTTATGCGTGCACGATTGGGAGTCATAGTGTGCTAACTAAGGATATCCTAGGGGTTGGTGAGTTTGAGGATATCTTTCCTGAAGAATTGCTTGGATTGCCACCCAATTGAGAAATTGAGTTTGAAATTGAGATAGTTTCTGGCTTAGCAACAGTTTTGAAGGCACTGCATAGGATAGTGCCTGTCAAACTGAAGAAATTGAAGTAGCAGCTGCAGGAACTTCTAGACAAGGGATTTATTCAGCTAAGCGTATCTCCTTGGGGTGCCCCAATGCTATTTGTCAAAAGAAGGATAGATCGTTGCGGCTTTGCATCGATTACAAGGAGCTAAATAAGATCACCATTAAGAACAAGTATCAAGGGACACAAGTATTTTCAAAGATCAAACTCTATTTCGGGTATCATCAGTTGAGAATCAAGAAAGAGGACATAGCAAAAATAACATTTCAAACGATGTACAGGCATTACGAATTTCTAGTTATGCTATTAAAGTTGTCTAATGCCCCGGCCTTTTTTATGGACTTGATGAATCGAGTGTTTCAACCCTACTTGGATAAGTTTGTGGTTATGTTCATTGATGATATATTGATCTATTCAAGGAGCTATGATGAGCACTCCATACATTTGGGGATTGCACTCCAAATGCTTCATGTAATATCCCAAATTTTTATACTATTATTTTGGATAATTTGGGTGTAACAAAAATTATTTATATAAGGTATATATGTCTTGTTAAGTTCCGAAGATAAACTTTTATAGGATAAAGTTCCTAGGATTTAGCCTCTTAGCCTTAATGGGAAATTGACTTAGGCAGCAAGATGGCCGGCTAAGAGTTGTTGAACGGCTAGATGAGTTGTTAATCGGCCGAGGTAGGAAGTTGACCAAATTAACCTACTTAAAGAATTAACTTGTTAAACAGACAGATTGAATTATTGACCAGTCAAAGAGTTAGCCGGAATTTTCATTGTTGCCCGGATTGATTGAATTATTGATTGGCCAGAGTGTTAGCTGAAATTAGCATAGTTGACCGAAAAATAATGAATTGACCAGTTAAAGAATTAACCTACTTAAAGAATTAACTTGTTAAACATACAGATTGAATTATTGACCAGTCAAAGAGTTAGCCGAAATTTTCATTGTTGCCCGGATTGATTGAATTATTGATTGGCCAGAGTGTTAGCTGAAATTAGCATAGTTGATCGAAAAATAATGAATTGACCAGTTAAGAAAATTTAACCGGATTTGGTGTATAGTTGACCGGATGTAATGGCAAATTTTCAGAGAAAATTTTCAAAGATTATTGAGTAAATTTTTGGAGAGAATTGAGTAATTTTTCGGAGAGAATTTTTAGAGATTATTGAGTAAAATTCCGGAGAGGATTCCTAGAGGAGATAAACGAGAAGAATAAAACAATGTCTGGGTAAGAGTATTGACCGGGCTAAAATAGTTAATCAGAATGAATAAATGACCGTACTAGATTGTTGGTCGGTTAAAGTAGATTGATGACCAGAATTGATCACTGACCGATTAGATGAGATAGCTAAAGTGCTCTGACGACTAGTTTGATTGAAGTCCGGATTGGCCAAATTGGAGTAGGTAAGCCGTGCCCACCTGTCTCGTTGACCTAGAAGCTTCTAAAAAGGGGATTTGAGCAAAATATCAAGAGTAGGTGACCTGCCCCACCTACTCCCACCTAACCCATTGCCTATAAATACTAAAACCGGGGGTTAGGGAGAAGAGGTTTAGAAAATCTTGAGAAGGGACATGAAGAAGACGAAGGAGACGAAGGGGAAATAGAGGGAGAAGCTTAAGGCCAGAATGAGTAAGGAAAGTTGATGAGCAATTTCTAGGCAAGTGTACCCTATATTTTTGCTAATTCATGTTTATAAAGGAATTTTATGTTCAATGCATGTCTATATGGAATTGTGTTCCATGGTTTATTCTTGATTTCTGTTAGAGTTCATTAAGTCCAATTATGTAATAAAAATTGGTGAAGCTTAAGTCATGTGCACGGAAGGGTTATATGCATGCTGTTGTCGTTTATGAAAATAAGCATGTTCTTTAAGAACTCTGGTTATTGCATGTCTTAAAGAACTTTGGTTGTTTGCTCATTAAGAACTTCGGACACATGCTCTTTTAAGAACTCTGGTATTTTGCATTTAAAGAACACCGGTCTTTTTCTCTTAAGGAATTTCGGTTATTTGAGCTTCAGACATTTGCTTATTGAACTTTGGATGTTGCTTTTTAAGGACTTTGGTCATTTGAGGCTTTAGAACGGTTTTGATGGCCAAGATGTTGTAGGCCTAAAATGTAGTGGTTTATGATTATGACGGCTGAGATGTTGCAGGCCTAAACTGTAGTAGTTTATGATTATGACGGAAGAGTTGCTGCAGGCCTTAAATGTAGTCAGTTTTCAATTGAAGGGAAAATCGTGTTTTGGATTGGAAAACATTCTCATTTATATGAAGCAATTTCATGATCGGTGCATGTGTATATTCATTTTGGAAATCAGTTCTCATGAAAATGACTTTGGCCCATGATTTATGTTACTGCATGCAAATGTTCTCATTCAGTTTCTTTTGATTCTGCCCTAAAGCTATACTTTTACATGTCTTTATTTGTGGCAACCTTGTTGGAAAATTTGCTCATTCCTTATTGTTTTCTTACCTTTAGATAAGCAAGACTTTATGCCGGATGAGGAAGATTAGAGCCGGATGGAGTAACTAGTCAGAAAGACCGACCGTGATTTTTGTAGTAGTGGATGACCGATCCTGATGTTGTATTTTGGAATATTCTAGAATCTCTTGTGTAATGATTTCGTTGTACAATTAAAGGAAAATTTTATGCTTCTGCTTAATCTTATGGTTTGAGTAATTTTGGTTCCTAATGACATCTCGTACGTATTGGCCAATTGACTTAGATTCTTGGCTAGTCGTGAAGTGACCGATCTAGATATTGCTCCGGTTTAGATGTGGACCGACCTACTTAAGGCTAACCAAGAATTTTGACTGGCCAGGTTGAGGCCGACTTAAGGGTTTAGCCATATGTGATCCTGTGTGTGTGAGAAAAAAAATTTAGTCTACCCTATTATATTATCTTTTGTCAGAGCAAATTATCCAAGTTATATGTATGTCTTTATTTATGATTTTTGACGGAGGCCATATGGTACGCTATGAGCCAGTCCGTCACACTTCGGGAGGAGAAATTGTATGCCAAATTGAAGAAGTATGAGTTTTGGCTAGAGAAAGTTCCCTTTTTGGATCATATTATATCGAATGGGGGCATATCTGTGGACCCGAAGAAGATTGAGGCTGTTGTTAATTGGAGCCGACCATCATCAGTGACCGAGGTTTGGAGTTTTCTTGGGATGACGGGTTATTATCGGAGGTTTGTGGAAAATTTCTCCAGGATTTCTATGCCATTGACCCGCTTAATGAGGAAGGACGTTAAATTTGTCTAAACGGATTATTGTAAGCAAACTTTTCAGGAGCTAAGAGACCGATTGACATCCGCCCCGATCCTGACAATTTCGAAAGATTCTGGTGGGTTCAAAGTTTATTGTGATACGAGCAAGATGGGTTTGGGCTATATTCTAATGCAGCGCGGAAGGGTGATAGCCTATAGATCGCGGCAATTGAAGATCTATGAGAAGAATTACCCCACACATGAATTGGAGCTTGCGGTGATAATTTTTGCTTTGAAAATCTGGGGACATTATTTATATAGTGAGAAGTTCTTGATGTATTTAGACCACAAGAGTCTCAAGTATCTCTTTTCTAATAAAGAGTTGAATATGAGGCAAAGGAGATGGATGGATTATCCAAAGGACTTCAATTGTGAAATCCAGTATCAGCCGGGAAAGGGCAATGTAATAGCAAACGCCTTAAGCCGTCAAGCATATTTTGTAGCTCATTTGAGGATTAAGGAGATGGAAATATTAGAATGCATGAAGCATTACAATATTCAAAGATATACTCAAACAAAATCGAATGATTTTGTTGCACTTTAGTATCCAGCCAGAGATCTTGAAGTGGATCAAGGAAGAGTAGATGAATGACTCATTCTTAGCCGACATCACTGAAAATTCGAACCAAGACTCTAGAATTGATTTTGGTGTTTGAGCCGACAAATTCTTGAGATTTCGGGATTATATTTGTGTACCCAATGTCAGAGAAATAGAGGACAAAATTATGAAGGAAGCTCATCGATCTATGTACATGATCCACCTGGGGATTGGAAGTTCTTGGTGAAGGAATTTGAGAAGAAAAATTGTAGCCTTTGTGGGGAGATGCTTGGTCTGTTAGAAGTTGAAGCCTGAGCATAGGAACCATCTGGTCTTTTGTAGCCTTTGCCTATCCTTAATTGGAAGTAGAAAGATATATCAATGGATTTCATGTCAGGATTGCCGAGGACGCCTAGGAACTATGATGCCATTTGGGTGATTTTCGACTGACTCACAAAATCGGTGCACTTTCTGGCCATTAGGGCGACTTATGCGAGAAATTGGGTGGCCCGGATATATATTAATGAAGTGGTTAGGTTGCATGGGATCCCGTCCACTATTGTGTTAGATCAAGACTCGAGGTTTGTCTTGAAATTTTGGGGAAGTCTGTACCATGAGTTGGGAATGGATTTAAAGTTTAGTATAACTTCTCACCTACAGATGGATGGATAATCTGAACAAACCATTTAGATTTTGGAGGACATGTTAAGGGCTGCAATGATGGAGCTGAAAGGAAATTGGGATGATCATTTGGTCTTGGCAGAGTTCGCGTATAATAATAGCTATTAAGCAAGTATTGGTATGGCTTCCTTCAAAGCATTGTATGGAAGGAATTGTCATTCTCCGATCCATTGGGAAGAGACTGGTGATAGGCGGCTTATAGGGCTGAAGATTGTAATGGAGACGTCCGAGAAGATTTGACTAATCCATGAGAAGCTAAAGGTGGCCCAAAGCCAGCAGAAGAGTTATGCCGATCGGAGAAGAATGGAGTTGAAATTTAAAGTCGGAGACTCTGTCTTCCTTAAGGTATTGCCATCAAAGGGCGTATCTAGATTTTGGTTCAAAGGGAAGTTGAAGCCGAGGTTTATTGGCCCACTCAAGATTTTGGATAAGGTGGGGAAGGTGGCCTATCGTTTAGCCTTGCCACCGATTTTGGGAGAGGTGCACGACGTTTTCCACGTGTCCATAGTTCGAAAATATGTTTATGATCTTACTCATGTTATCGACTATGCGCTCCTATTGATTAGCAAAGATTTGTCGTATGTCGAGGAGCCAGTGTAAATTCTGGACCGTAGAGACCAAGTGCTTCAGACGAAAATGATTCCTTTAATCAAGATTGTATGAAGGAATCACACTCTAAAGAAGGCTACTTGGAAAAAGGAGGACAAGATTCGGGAGAAGTATTCCCATCTATTCCAAGGTATGTAGGTTTAATCAATTCCTAGGATTCGTTAATTTCAATGATAAAATTTTTATAAGTGGGAGAGAATGTAATATCTTAAATTTTTATTCAATTTAATTGGGTCTATTTATTATTTTGGGTATTTTGAGTATGATAAAAATTAATTAAAT
>JAODPA010039829.1:0-12057 GCA_025585075.1 Nepenthes mirabilis | reverse complement strand
CCGGATCGAGCCCTCCCGACGGGCGCCATCCCTTTCCTGCTCCTTATATTTTGCTTCGCTCTTTCTTCTTTTTTTTTTTTTTGGTATTTGCGTTGGCACAAGCCTTACACCTTGTAAAAAATACTTCAATGAGTAAAAATGTCAATATTTGCCTTTATCCTTTGCGCCACTGGATTTTCTCTTTACTGCTGTTCAGTATGACTCTAGGACCAAAGGGCCGTCTCGCCATCATATGTGCTTGATCGCTTGTCCATTTTATGTGCCGAGCAACTTGCGACTGTCTCTGCTGGCATCCATCCCTCAAGTGCATGTTTGGACTGTCGACAGGAAGGTCTAACAGGAGCCATTCAGGGGCTTCTGCTGCTCACATCCCTTCTTGGGTAACTGAATGCTATTGGTGGAGGCTGTGTCAATCAAGTCGCGTTTGCGCATTTAATGTGCTAGGAACTGCAAAGCCGTCGCATCATAATTACTTTTCTTTGAAAAGGTGCGGTACTTCAGGGAGTCGCCACGTGGAAGAATCTTATCAAGCGGTGGAACGTCTTGCCTTTGTTAAACAACGTCATTTCTTTTGGAGGGTTTCAGCTATTTAAAGGCCAAAGTTTTCTCTTCATTCTGGGTATTTGTTCGCTACTATGGGACATGAACCTTGAGCCCGCAGTCGCTCTTTTTTCCCTTTAGCTACGATCACAACAATAGCTGATAAGATGCGCAATTTCGCTCTAGGGCCGTTTGGCCAGCTAGCGGGATCATCCTCCTCTTCAGAATCTGAGCCTCCTACTGAGGAGTTGAGATGGGAGGACTGAGGGCTACGAGGTCATGATGAGGTGGATCTTGCCGCAGAGGCGGCGGTAGGTTAGCACTCAAAGCCTTCAATCCTTGGACTAGTGATGCTTTTGAGAGCGTCGTCGGACTTTTAATCTGAAGGGGCCTCCAATTCCTTTCGACTTCGGGGGCTTGATGAGGTCAGTCGATTGACACACTGTGCCTAGCGAGCAGTTGAGGAGGCTGAGAGCCAGCTACAGGCCGCCATCGCTGACTTTGAACAAAGTCAAACGCGTGCAGCTTACTTCGAACAAGCCTTGACAGAGTGAGAGGTGAGGTCATCGCAACTTGCTGATGCCAATGCGCAAGCTCAGAGTCCGATTGCAACTCTTCAGGGGGAGCTCAAGCGGTGCCGGGAGCGACTTCAAGAGGAGCACATTGTCCAAGCGCAACTGGAGACTAAGTTGAGGTCAAAAATCCACCCGGAAGAACTGGCCCCAATGCTAGAGGGACGGTTCCAAGAAGGGATCCAATTGAGCCAAAGGATAGCTTTTCTAGAGGCAGCTGGCTTTCCTACAGGCCTCCTGTATTCCCAGAATGTGGGCACTCGGATGCAATCAAAGCTGATTGAGTTTCTGTCTTCCGATCCCACTGAGCCAGATAGGCACAGATAGCACTGTTGTATTTTGCGGCCACTGGTCAGCCTTATATGTAAAGAGATTTCATTAATAAAATTTCTTTTTAATAAAGTTATTTATTTGTCATAGCATGTTACTTTTGAATGTTGTGCATTGCGTTTCCGGCTTGTAAGTCGGACGAGCTACCGTTGTTGTCGTCTCTAACGACTAATATCCTTGCATTAATTTCTTGGTGTTGTGATTGGAATTCGACAAACAGCTATGGCACAAGTTGAGCAGCTGCTTGTTAGGTGCCATCATGGGCTGCCTTGGATTGACATGTTGCACTCTACTGAACGAACGTGTGTCACAGCCATCATTGGAGGCTATCCTTGAGTTTTCCCATGCGATGCCTCTCGACATCCTTCTAGGCTACCTATTCAAACGGCATTCCCTGACACCATTTATACTTTGTGTCAATGGAAAAGAAGAAGAGTTTTGCTTTTGTCACGATTCGTCGGAGAGTGGGTGAGATCAAGTGAGTCCTTCTGGCAAGCACCGTTGCAGCTTTGCGGGTCAGGTATCACATCCCTGGCGATTTGGCCTACCTCCTTCTTGGTCCCTTCCTGGTGAGGAGGGTAGAGCGAATGCTCCCCCTGAGGGCTTCATCAAAGTTTAGGAGTCCCACCTAAAGGGTGGGTTCCGCTTCCTGGTAGCGCTGGACTTGTACAGGGTCTTTTCGGCATTGGGCATCCCTGTGGCACGACTTCATCCTAATGTCATGCGCTACCTAATGTCTCTGTGCGTTTTCGTTCGCCTCTACGCTTGCGTGTTTTGTCCACGCTCGGTGAAGGTGATCTTTCGCTTCAACCAGTCGAAGGACTGGATTTCTATGTCTCCCCATCCAGGCTTCCGCTTTCAAGGGATGAACCCTAACTCAACGAAGAACAGGAAAAATCGCTTTTTCTTCTTGGCGACCCCTCCAAAGTAGGATATCCCCAACAAGTGGGGCTTTGTGAGCAGTTTCTTCGCGCAGAGCGTGAGTGAGGAGGAAGAGGAGGAGAATAAATTGATCGACCACATTCAGGAGGCGATCCAGACGTTCTGTACTCAGGGGTATTACCTGACCAAAGAGGTTTTTGCTGTTGTCTAGTAGGAGCCGGTGGGCAGTGAAGCGGTGGTTGCTGCCCAAAAGAGGAAGGTCGGAGTCGTGGTAATTTGAGAACAATCTAGGGAGCCACCCGAGTGGAATGGCTCATCATTTTTATCAGAGTCCTCCTCTGGCGAGGATATGGCGGCCCTGAAAAGGTTGAGGTAGACAAGAGGTACTTCGAGCAGGATGGCCCTAATTTTTCCAACTGCATCGGGCTAGTCCTCCGGGTCTGCTCCGCTGACACCCGCTAGAGCCACTGCCGTGCCACAGGAGCCAAAGTCGCAGCCGCTTGGGGGAGTTGCTGAGCTACCACCGATTCCTGCTACCACCCTGACAAAGTATAGTGTTCCCTTTGTTGGTCATCCACCGAGTTCCTTTTCTGATGTAGAGGCTAGACCCTTCCATGGCGATCGGCCAGCTGAGCCCGTCATCGAGGAGGTCATGGCGGGCATCAAGGAGGTGGAGGTCGGCATCATAAAGCTTGTTGAGGTGGTCGATCTCGAGCCCCATGTTGCGCATGCGGATGTTCTGGAGGCCGTCAATGTGCCAGTCATGGAGTCATCAGCACTCCCCATCGAGGAGTGTGAACCTGTCACGGAAGCCAGCGTATTTGAGGGGTTCACTGTTGAACCTCTGGTCAACGAGGCCCCTAAGAGCGAGAGGGAGGAGCCCACCGATTAGCCAGAGCCCCCAGGCGTGCTTGCACTTGGGGTGGTGCCAGACATGCCTAGTGCTATGGTGGAGCCCTTCGTTGAAATATGATTTCTTTGTTTGTCGAGTAGGGAATGTGTTCGTTGATCTCTTTTGTGCAATATATATTCCCATGTTTCCAGGACTCGCGGGTTTTCTGCCTATTTTCCCATCTGCAGACCTCTATTGCTGTTCGCTCCATCCAAATAGCTTTCTCTGAGCGAGATGAGCTCATTAGTCGAGTTCGAGAGGAGGCAAAGCGGGTTGCGATGCAACACCGAAAGGATGAGACCGCAGCCCTGAAGCAAGAGGTCGAACAACTGAAGGGTGAGTTGCTGGTAGCTCGAGGCTGTACTTCTGACCCCCAGGACCGGTGTACTCATGCTAAGGCTGACCTGCGAGTCCGACTTGCCCCAGAGGAGATGGCATGGGTGCTAGACACGAGGTTCTGGGATAGCCTACACCTATGTCGTCGCATAGCATCCGTTGCGGTTCTGGGTGTCTCTGAAGGAATTTTTGATCCGCAGAACGACGGAATCAAGGAAAGCTCTCCCTTGGCTAACTTCTTGACGGGAGCAGGGCCTTCAAGCACTTATGGTAGCAGGATCCTTTGTGTATTTTCCCTTTTATATTTGATGAGTCGCCTTGTAATCTTTAGCTTAAATTATCAATAAAGCATACTTTTCTTTTGTCTATCTGTGTCTCTGAGTGTGGATGTTTCCCTTACTGTGTTGGCTAAGCCATTTTGCTATCGTTGCCAAGGCCCGCTTTGGGGAGCTACTTGTGCTGTGCTCACCCTCCATTAAGGATGTCGTCGCATCTCGCGCTTAGTAGGATGTCCTATCCAGTGAGTCAGACGTTGCCACACACCCAAGGTGGAGTCTCACATGGGCCAGCTGGGTTTTGAGGCCACAGTAGCCGGACTTTGGGTCTTAGGCCGTTGCGCACACGACACCGTTTAGGCACTCTGCCCCACTTGGGACGTCGTCGCTCACGTGCGTGTGGTCGTAGCCCATCTACCGTCGTTGACTGAGGGTGCTCTCCTCTTCGAAAGAAAATCGCTGCATGCCTGTCGTTTATGCCCCTTAAGGTTTTAATGGCCGTTTCATCGGGAGCTCCCGAAGACCCTAGGCATGTTCATTCAATCGCGTATGGGCCGCTTGGTGCGAAGCCACAATTTCTTGGTCGCAAAAGGACCTTTTGGTGCGAAGTCAAAGTTTGGAGTTCGACCACTTGTGGGTCACTCGGCGCGGAGTTAAGGTTTTTCTTACAAGTGGACGAACGTCCTTCTGACTTAAAGGCAATTTAGGCCGTTTTGCATCTTAAAATGGCAAGCATGCATGCACTCAAATGAACAGTCAGACAGGAATATGAAAATAACAATTTTATTTACGAAGACACAATACATGTAGAAGCAGCCCGAACCATGTATGCACACCTTACCTAGCCGTGTCCTCAGGCCATTGATAGTATTTCTTGAGATGGATGGCATTTTAGATCCGAGGGACCAATTTGCCATCCTGGATGCGTAGCTTGTACACCCTGTTTCGGAGGATCACTGAGAGTAGGAATGGCCCATCCAAGTTTGGGGAGAGTTTGTTCCTATGAGTAGTTTTTCCCGTTTCCTCTACACTCCGAAGAACCAAATCCTCGACCTCGAGTGGGCGAGCTTTCACCCGCTTGTTGCAATATTGAATGATGCGCTACTAGTTGGTTGTCGTCCTTAGGCGTGCCACGTCGCAGATTCTCGGAGTAGATCCAAGTTCTCTCTGAACCGCTGGGAGTTGCTAACGAGGTCGAAGCACTCAATTCGAAGACTAGACAGTCCTACTTTGATAGGGACGACCACTTCAACCTCTTAACATAAACTAAAGGGCATCTCTCGTGTCTATTCCTGCGGGGTCGTCCGATATGACCATAGCACTGATAGTAACTCATCGGCCCAGAGTCCCTTGCGTCTTCAAGTTTAGTTTTCAACCCATGCAGCAGTGTTTGGTTGGTCACTTCAACCTAACCATTAGCCTGTGGGTACCCCACGGACGTGTGAACTAGTCTGAATTGGGTTCCGTTATCCATTACTATGACCTCGGGAATCCTGAACCGGTAGATAATATTTTAACAGATGAATGCAATTGCATTCTACTCGGTTATGCGCGCCAACGGAGTGGCCTTGACCCACTTAGTGAAGTAGTTATACTAGAGGTGAAAAATTTTCTTTGGCCGGAGGCCAAGGGCATGGGCCCAAAGATATCAAGCCCCCATTGTGTGAATGGCCATGGGGCTTGCAGGCTCTGTAACTCCATATGCAGATGAGGGTTCATGGACCTATGAACTTGGCAGCTCTCACACCTTTTGACAAAGTCCATAGTGTCTCGCTTCATCGTGGGCTAGAACAAATATTGCCGCAAGGATTTGAATGCGAGGTTATTCCCTCCAATGTGCAAACCGTAGATGCTGAGGTAGACTTCGCCTAGCACGTATTCGGCTTCTTCAGGCGAGAGCCATTTCAAGTAGGGGGTCAAGTACCCTTGTCAGTATAGTCTCCCATCGACGGTCGCGTACTAGCCGGTTGTCTTCTTTATTCGCTTGCCCTCTCCTGGGTCTTCTGGCAGTGTTTCATCTGCCAGGTATCTACAGTACGAGGTCATCCAATTGCCCCTCTCGTCTACCCGCAACATCTCGTGCTCTAAGTTGTCAATGTTAGGTGCAGCTAGGACTTCCCGCATGCCCTTGGCATACTGCTCCTGAGATCTCGCCGCAGCATCCTTGGCCAACTGGTCAGCTTTTCACTTCTTCTCCCTCGAGATGTGCACGATCTCAAATTCCCCAAACGTCTGGGCTTCAGCCTTCACTTTTGCCAAGTACTTAGCAAGCTGAGGACTTGATGCCTCGAAGACTCCCTGGATCTAATTGACCACCAGTTTAAAGTCACTGTATACAATCAGCGTTTTTGCCAAGCATTCCCTGGCCAACCTGAGCCCCGCTAGGAGAGCCTCGTAATCTGCCATATTGTTGGTTGCTAAAAATTCGAGCACTAGAGAGTATTTTATCTCAGAGCTGTCTAGGGTTCTGAGCACAACTCTCGCCCCGCTACCTGCTTGTGTGTACGATCCGTCGACGTGAAGGATCTACATAAGAGCGCTTGTGATGCTTATGCCTTCGACTTGGTTTGGGGCGTCGAGAGCAGGGGTTGCCATTTTAACCATGAAGTCGGCAGGGCCTAACCCTTTAGGACCGGCTGTGGCCGAAACTTCATGTCGAACTTGCCCAACTCTATGGCCAACTTGACCAACCGTCTGGATGTCTCTGTTTCTATAGAATTTTTTCAAAGGTTGGTCAGTCAGTACGATAATTCGATGCACCTGGAAGTATGGCCGCAACTTTCGGGTGGAATAGATGAGGGCCAAGGTAATTCTTTTGGCGTCAGGATAGCGGGACTCTGTGTTTGTCAGCACTTTGCTCACATAGCACACAGGTCGCTGCTCGTTCCCCTGCTATCGAATAAGAATCGAGTTTAAGGTCGTATTTGACACTGCCAAATAAACATATAGATCCTCGCCCTTCGAAGAGGAGGATAGGAGCGGAGGGTTGGTGAGGTACTCTTTCAACTCCTAGAACACAGCCTCGTACTCTGCTATCCATCAGAATCCGATTGCTTTCATCTTTCTAATAGCCTTAAAAAAAGGTAAGTACTTTTCTGTCAGCTTGGCCAGGAATCGTGAGAGGGCGGCAAGCCTCCCTGTGAGCTTCTGGACTTTTTTCACGGTCCACGGTGGGCTCATGTCAAGGATGGCTCTATTTTTTTGGGGTTTGCTTCGATACCGTGTTGAGACACGATGAAGCCTAAAAATTTTTCAAAGGTCACCCCGAACATCCACTTGGCCGGATTCAGCTTCATCCTGTGAGCTCGAAGCACTTCAAAGGTCTATACTATATTGCGGACGTAGTCGTTGGTGACTTTATTTTTGACGAGCATGTCGTCTACGTCTATCTCCACGTTCGTCCTGATCTGAGCTTCGAACATCTTATTTCCTAGCCGCTGGTAGGTCGTACCAATGTTCTTTAAACCGAACGGTATGACCTTATAGCCATAGGTTTCTTGGTCGATCATGAATGAAGTATGCTCCTTGTCATTTGAGCTCATTCTTATTTGGTTGTAAGCCGAGTAGATGTCCATAAAGCTCAAGAGTTTGTGCTCTGACGTGGAGTCCACCAGTTGGTCTATCCTTGGGAGAGAAAAGCTGTCATTTCGGTAGGCTTTATCCACGTCAGTGAAATCAACGCACGTAGTTCACTTGCCGTTGTTTTTCTTCACGAAAACGACATTTGACAGCCATTCCGGGTACTGGACCTCTCTTATGAATCCTGCATTGAGCAACTTCTTCACCTCTTCCCTTATAACTATCAGCTTTTCAATCTAGTGGTTCCTACACTTCTACTTGACAGGCTTGTAATTGGGATCGATGCCTAACTTGTGGATTATTATTCCGGTCGATATCCCGAGCATGTCAGCAAGAGTCCACACGAAAACATCGAAGTTATGCCTGAGGAAGTTCACAAGCTGGTTGCGGACCGACGTCAAAAGGGAACTACCGACATGCACGCATTTCTCCGATTTGTTAGCGTCTAAGGGGACCAATTCCGTTGTCTTGCCAAACTGGGCCTGTTGCAGCGTGAATTCATCGTGGAAGTCCAGATCCTCTACTAGCCGACTAGGAATGGCGAGAGCGACTTAGGACAGGTAGCACATCCATTCCATCATCTGGTCGCCCAACGCCTCCCCTATCCCGCATGGAGTTGGGAACTTTACTTTCAAGTGAGGGATCGACGTTGCAGCCCCAAAGGCAATCAGGAATGTTTGGCCCAGAATGACGTTGTACACCGACGAAAAGTCAACGACGAGGAACGTAAGTGTTCGCGCCGCTGTACACAGGTGGGTCCCCATCGTGACCTCTAGCTAGACTTCTCCTTACACGGGCATTGGCTCATTATCCAAGCCGTGCAGAGGGTCCTCGACTACTCTTATCTGGCTTTTTTTAGTCCAAATTTAAAAAAATTTTTAAGATACAACAAATTACAAAAGCTTCCATTATCGATGAAAACTCGTTTCAACTACTAGTCTAACGTACCATTTAAAACGATGGCTGATACAACAAGATGGTTAGAATGAGAGGAGGTTACATGTGCCATAACGTCATCACTAAAACTAATGACATTAGTCCTAACCCTTACCCTCGGTCTCTTGCTGCTAGATGTGGCCTTGAATCGGTCTTTGCCGCTGCTTTTAGCCGGCCTGCTCGAGATCATGCTGATACCGCCGATGGCGATATGGTTTCTTGATGGCTCTCTAGCTTCATCGTCGACAACCTCGGGGGCTTGCCCCGGGCTTCTCAGGAATCGGGTGAGGTGTCCCCAGCAGACTAGGTCTTCGATTTCCTTTTGCAGGGTCTGGCAATCCTTCATAGTGTGTCCCAGAGACCGGTGAAAATGACAATACTTTGTCTGGTCTCTGGCCTCTGGGTTCTTCGGCACGTTGGGCCACTTCAAGAGTGTGGCTTTCGATCCAAAATGACAATACTTTGAATGAGTGTCGTTCAGGGGCATCAGGGTCAGGGGCCTAAACTCCCTTCGGACACTCAGCTCAGACTGTGGTTGCTTGTGAGGTTCTCCGGATCAGCCGTCGTCTCCATTTTTCTTCTTCCTAGCGGTTGGACCTTTCGGCTTTCGATCCTGTCGTTCGGGACACTTTGCCTCATTGGCCTCCTCAGCCGCAATGTAGGCCCGAGCGATGTCCTTAATTTTTCAGAAGGTCTAGGGGCGCTGGTGCACCAAGTGCTTGAAGAACTCCCCGGCTGCCAACATAGCAATGAAGGCGCTCATCTTCATCTCTTCGGAGAGTTAGGGAATTCTGTGTGCTCCGGCTTCTGGCAAAGGCGAACAAGATGCAAGGGCTGCATCTCTTCCCTCTGGTTAGAGGCAAATTGGCACAAGAAGCAGTCGGCAAGCTCATCGAAGGATCTGATAGAGTTGGGTCGAAGGTCATGAAACCAAAACCTGTCGCCCCCCTTGAGCGTCAGGGGAAAGCACTGGCACAAGACGGCCTCGCTTACTCCGTGGAAGGACAGTAGCGTCCAGAAGTAGTCCAGGTGATCCATCGGATCCATACTTCCGTCATACGCGTCGAGCGCCAACATCTTGAACTTGAGGGGGAGTGGTTGCGTCCGGATGTCTATGACAAACGGTGACCACCTCAGGTCGAGCGCCTATTCCCTGGCTTCCCTCTTAAACGCATGCTGTCATATCTTTTTCATATTCTCCTCTATCTGGGAGGTTGACCCGCTCCTCTTTGCTTTGATGAGGTCTCGAAACTCGGAGTTCTATGGAGGGTTGTGCGGGTCAGGGTAGCTGCCAGTGCGGGGCGATCGCGTACTGCATGAACCCTCCCCTTTGGTTAGGGGCCTCTTGTTGCTGCGGGAGTTACGGAGGTTCTGCCGCTCCTAGCTTTCTTCCGAGGCTTCATCGCTCAGGAGGCTCTAGGTCGTCATCTAGGCCCTGCTGCCGAAGGCTGCCTGGGCGCTGGCGTCGTCAAGCCTAGTTGCTCTCATTGTTGGGGCCCTCGTCCCGTGTCCCCTTCACCTAGAGGTTGACGATTGAGGTCATGGGACAGGAGCTCCCGTCCATTACGCACCAGATCGGGTGCACAGTACCTGAAGCATCTGCTTTATGTCATCCACATCAGTTGCCAGCTTGCGCACGTTTGGCTCGGGTTTCTCACCGGCTCGGCTACCTACAAAGGGGTGGTCACCGTGGGCGGCAGTGTCCCTCGCTGGTGCGCTAGTCTATGCTTTAGTGTTGACCATCTTCTGAGTAGGAGAGTGGATGTTGTAACGAGTAGTTATAGACTTTTTTGTCGTTTCCCATAGACGACACCAATAATGCGTCCTTGGGTCCGAATTCTCATGTGGATTAGGAAGTCTTCGAGTCACGAATGGGTCCGATCTTGGTGTCTCTCAATATGGGCCCTGCATACCACAAACTAAAAATAATAGATCAAATAATGGCGGGATGTTCTTCCACCGTAAACACTTCAATGTTCAAATTAGAAATATTTTCCCGATGATAGAAAGATACGGGCGTGAAGGTAAATGTGAGGGGGAATGCACGTATGCTAGTATTCAAGGGATGCGTGTGGTGCTTGGAGGAGGCTTGTGCTCCCCTTTTGCACTGCTGATAATGGCTCACTAAGGTCACCGGATTGAAGTAGTAGTATGAGGGAAGAGAATTAGTTCTTTCTTCTCATTTCTTTGAATGCAAGGTGCCATGATCGATTTTAGATCTCAAGTCTTCAATGTAGTTGATAAGGATAGACTCTCCTTCTCTATTGAGGGAGAAGATATTTATAAACTCCATGGAGGAGGCTTTTAGGCGCTGGAACCTCTGACAAGTGGCCTGTCTGGATTCGCCGACTGCTAAGTGCTGGCGGTAGCTAGCGGTGTCAGTTATCGCCGTGTTATGGCATAGAGACCTTCATCGGGCGTGGTTGACACGGATCGTTGGACTTTGTTTGGATTGGTCGGGCTACTGTTGGGACGGTGTGCAATGCACGCTGCTCCTTAGTAGCGTTGACCTCATTTCCCATTGACTGACATTCCCTGAACTAACGCCGCCTATGCTGCCAGTCTGCCGCCACTTCGAGAGAGATGCGGGTGAAGTTGATTCGGCACGCATCAGAGGCCCCTGGTGGGCCTTGCTCCATGCCTCCAGGATCCGTCACTTGACTAGGTTTGCCTGCTGATTGGACCTGCCTGTATTGTTACCAGCTAAACCTGGTTGGATTTGGCCGAGATCTGTACTGAATTCATCAAAACCAAACATTTAAAATTAAATATATTTTACATCGAAATTTCTTTTTGTACTCTCCAACTGTTGGCCATTCTAAGCAAAAGGGCAAACTGAGACAAAACTAAAGCGCATAGAGAGGGCTATTTGGGGGCCAAATCCTTTGGGTCAAGCGATATCTCAGTGTACGGGTTTTTGACACTATTGCTGTTTGCGTTCTATTGATAAAATCGTCCGATGACTTTATGATGGTAATGCTAACCGACGTCGATTCTGTGGTCTATTATATTTCATTTAGCTTATTGAAAAATAGGAGCGTCAGATATACGTAATCTCATTCATTATTCTTAAATAATTTTTTTTATAGTATGAGCACTTATTTTTCGTATCACACAGAAATAATTTTACTATTATGCTAAGTTGTATTTCGTAATTGATTGAAGTCAAAACATATAAAAATATTTTTAAAAAAAAAAAAGAAAAGGAAAAATCGGGCAATCTAGAGCCGTAGACCGGAGAGGCTTGGTGGAACCTGCGGTCCATCCAAAAGACATCGTGAATTGACGTCCGAATGAAGACACTTGCGTTGAATTGCTCGTTCGTCCGAACAGAGGAAAAAGAAAATTTCATCCAAACTTCTAACATTATATTTCATTTTCTTGACAAGGCAAAAGCTATTTATACGGCGTCAATCCTCGCAACTTTAAATGAACACAAAAGGAAGCTTCTTGGAAACTTCATGGCCAGCCAAAAAACAAAGTTATTCTCGAATGATGCTTGCCTCCTTGTTCTTCTTTTTTTTTTTTTATGTTAGTTGGGAATTTCTATCTTATTTCATAAGTTTGGGCCAAATTATAAATATAATTTGATATCTGTAAAGATTATGTATCAAGCTAATTTAGATTTAGATGCAAGAGTCAAATTCGTATCAAATTTAGTAATAATATTTCAAATTATGGTTAGCAACTGTAATGATTTTTATGAATTGATATA